>JAANDH010000003.1:1037225-1286515 GCA_011799765.1 Nymphaea thermarum | reverse complement strand
AAAATTTTAGAAAATGAATTGGGGTTGTAGACCATCAAGCATGAATCCAATATTGGGTCATTACTTGTTTTGTGGTCTTAATGAAGTTGGTACATAACAAAATCTTTAGAGAAGAAAAATGTCCAAAAGAATGACAAAGAGACAAGAAAATATAGAGAATGAGAAAATAAAAGAGATTTTGTAAGATCAAAGAAAATGATGAGGTATGTATTCATATACTTATGTATATATATGTATATATACGTATATGTAAGTTTACAAAGAAAATGAAGTTTGCATTTAGATGGAGAAGGAAAATGAGACTTTCAAAAGAAAGAGGAAAAGAGGGAGATAGAAGAATTACACATTCATGGGTATATATTATTACATATACACATATAAGAAAGTTTGTAAAACTTCATTGGTTTAAATAGAAAGAGAACTTTTTAATGAAGAGAAATGGAGACATATACATATGTATATATATATATATATATGGTTTATAGATAAAGACATTTGCCTTGAAAAGAGAATTAAAGATTTTAGATATAGAAAATAGAATGCATATATGTATGCATTCATTTATATGGTAGAGAAATGAAACATGAAAATATGTATGTATATACTTATATATTTTCATGAGATTAAATTCAAGAAAATGAGAACTAAACAACTTCAAATTTATTATGGGCCAAGGGGAAACTTGGACTCATGTAAGAGCCAAAGATAAATCCTCAAAGCCACATTAGAGGGTTTCTTTTGAAAATGTTTTGTAAGAGCATGATCATAAACATAAAATGTAACAGTTTCATTGATGACAAAGGGATAAGTTTCTTCAACCATTGGGTATGGAAGAAAGTCAAACCATAGGATAAAGGACTCATTAGGGTTCCTAATGGAATGATTCAAAGAAAATAACGTAAAATGATATGCAAATGTAATATTAAAATGTACAAATTTCGTGGAGGGTTTTTTCCGGGTTGGACAAGTCCCAACCTCAAAATTAATTAATACAACACAAAATAGAAAATCTCAAACCATACTCTCAATCTCACCTTACATTCATACATAAGTGAAAACCAAGCATCACCATAGACAATATATAGTCAATATTCAAATAAGAAGAAAGAAAGAGATCATGGTAAGGAGGGAGAGCACATTAGAGAGAGTAAGGGCATGATAGAGAGAGAGCTTATTAATGAGAGAAAGAGCATGATAGAAAGAGAAAGAGGTCATTAGAGAGAGAAAAAAAATGATGGAGAGAGAACTACTCAACTAAGCATGACAAATAGAGAGAGAGAGGGAGAGAGAGATAAGACATACTAGAGAGAGAGAGAGAGCATAGTAGATAGAGCAAACATAGTGAAAAGAGAGCATATTAGATGAGAGAACATAGTAAAGAAAGAACATGATAAGGATGTATTCATGATAAAGAAAGAGAGAAATCATGATAGAGAGATAAAGAAAGAGATGGAACATGATAAAGAGGTATTCAACTAAGTGGAGAAACATGATCCAACCATGAAAATAAATATTATCTCCTCTTCTTATGCTTTCAATGCACTTGAGCATAGCCTCTTGTCTCTAAAAAGAAGTAGAGTGTTGTCTCATATGTGGCTAAGGAGAGTGGAAGATGAAAAAAAACCAAATATGAGGAGACCATAATAAATTTCTATTCAAGAAAGGAAAAAAAACTATAACAACAAAACTATATCCAAGGAAAGAAATAACATGATTTGGTCATGAAATGAAATATAGTCTCATCTTCTTATTCTCTTGGTGCACTTGAGCATAGCCTCTTATCTCTAGATAGAGATTGAGAGCTATCTCATTTGGCCATGAAGAGAGAAAGAAGAGAGAAAAAAATGAGAAGAAGATCGAGACTATATTCAAGAAAATAAATAACAAGAATATATTAATGAATAGAAATAACAATAACAATAAAATGTATTCAAGAAAAGAAAGAGCATGATTTAACAAAATATCATTTCATCTCCTCATTCTCTTCGTGCACTTGAGCATAGCCTCTTGTCTCTAAAAAGAGGTAGAGTGCTATCTCTTTTGGCCATGGAGAAGGAAAATTATAAAGAAAGAAAAGAGATAAATTATGACTACATACCTCTAATGTCTCCAAGAGATGAATCTTGCTCCAAGTTGGAGAGAAAATGGAAAGAGAAAGAGGGAGAGAGAGAGAGCTCAAGAGAAACCCTAAGTCTTCAAGTGAGAATACTCTAGGGTTTCTCCCAAGAACCACTCTTGCCTAACAGAGGGGGGAGTGGGGGCTATTTATAGAGTATTTTGGAGCCAAAACCCTAAATTTGAATTTTTTTGAATTTCACCACCTTTTCATCCGAATTTCACATAATTTCGAATTATTTTGAAAAAGAAATGGTTTGAAAATAGGTATGATTGGCCATTAGGCTTATAAAAATATTTTTTAAAATTGGTTGGGTCCTTGTCCACTCAAAAAGACTAAAATCACCCTCTAAAAGAAGTTTCTTTTGTCAAAAGGATAGTCAAATGGGTCTTGTTTACCAAAAGACTAAAATCGCCCTTTAAAATAAGTTTCTTTTGTCAAAAGGAGGGGCAAATGGGTCTTGCCCACCAAAAGAGTAAAACCACCCTTTAAAAGAAGTTTTTTTTGTCAAAAGGATGGGCAAATGGGTCTTGCTCTAATTTGGATTTGAAAGTTGAATTTTGGATCTAATTTGAATTTGATAATTGAATTTTGAGTTTAAAATGCTATATTTGGATCTAAACTTGGATTTTGGATCTAAACTTGGATTCGAAATTCATTTTAAAAAATAATAGACCCAAAATTCTAATAACCCTGTTTTTTGAAAAATTTGGGGTGATAACAGGAAGGGGCAAGGTCAACATGGGCGAGAGACAAGGGGCGCGGTCGATGCGGGCGATCTTTGTAAAAAAATTTTAAAAAACCCTAAAAATTGAACAAAAATAAACCAACTCACATTTGACCGCACCCAACTCGGGTCAAACACGAGTCGGGTGCGAGTCAAAAAAGGACGATTTTATTCGGGTGCGTTCAGCCTCACCCGATTCTTCTTTCACCATTTTGGGTGCGCATCGGGAGAGCACCCTCACCCGCATCGCATGGACACAAGTGCAAGGCTAAAAATGGCGTACCTAGGTGACTTAGGTTCTAAGATTAAGGTTGGGCATCAGCTCATGACTGTGGCCTGGACCTTGCCAACTATTGAAAACCAAAGCTCAAGCCCATGCCCCAGCTTGGCTCGACCTGATTAATATATATATATATATATATATATATATATATATATATATATATATATATATATATATATATATATATATATATATATATATATATATATATATATATATATATATATATATATATATATATATATACTGGCTCTGCGGTTTGGTTGCCAGCCGATATCGGTAAGAAGAAAGTTTGATCATGGGGAAGTACAACCAAACATCCGTGTACACTCATTTGATAGATATCCTTACAGCAGACAGCTTGACCAAACGAATAACTCTCATTGGTTCATGTGGATATGCGAATCCTGACAAGATAAACCATGGGATGGGATTCATACAAAGAGGAGGCACGTTCGTGTTTTGTTCGTTTTTATATGATGTCAGATCTAGATTGAACTAATTCAGAAACCAGAAATGTACGTACTTCACATCAATTATAAATCCAATTGAACTCCAAAGCATGCATTTGATGCACAAAATGGCCAAAGTGAGAATTTTTGTATATATTAAAACAGTAAAACGAAGGTTCGTTTGCTAATTACAAAAAATTTAAAGATCGATGCGCTCTATATCCTTCATATATTGTAGTCTTTATGCTTCGTTGAGCCACGTATCCATCAACATCCCATACAGGCATCGGGACTGAGGAAGGGGTTCATGGCCTTAGGGTGTGGGTTGGAAGGTTATTTTTAGGCGAGCAACAAAGCCTCCCAGCCCTTGCTAGTGCCTTTTAAGCAAAACACACATGGAAATAAGTAGCGGTGAACTCTATAGAGATTCTTCCACACCCTACGTGGTTAAAACCAATATGCAATATTTCTCATCGAACGAATTATGACATCTTATTATGGAAATCCTAGCTATTCTTAACTTAAGCCCGTTACATCAAACGAGAAGTGGACCTCTCAACAGCATTGGATGGCTTATTCAAGTCAGAGTCATTTATTTTCTCGATTACACACGAGTTCTATTAAATTCCTTTTCAAATTTTGTCCTAAGGAAATGTCCCCCGGCAAGATGTGAGATTGAGCTTATCTGTGTTGACATTATCAGATTTCAAATTTTCTTCCGTTGGCATGCAAAACACTTAGCCAGTAATTTGAAAATATCTTGATTTGTAACAGTCTCAAACTTGTGCTTTCAGATTTTGCCGTCGCAAATTCTCCATACACATACATATTGTGTGAGAGGAAGCAACCCGAACAAAGGGCCAAAGCCATCATTTTTCTTTTGTTACACCTGTCAACTAAATTGTCACGCCACTATTATTTGCAATTTAAAAGAGTAGTGTATGTCAAGATCCAGTTGATTACCGTATTCTGACCATCCCGATCAGCTATACTATACCCCTCAAAATAAAAAAAAAAACTCTTCATATACATAAAGGTTCGTAGGTAGAAATACTTTGTATAGATTGGGGACTTGGAAAAGGATCTGATCTGGTACATCCAATTAAAAATATTGACAGCTGGCACCCACTTGTGACATGATAAAGTAAATGAGAAATTTTCAGAAGCCGTTAAATATACTTCCACTGCATCAAGTCAGGTCAATGGTTCAACTTGTATATCAAGCGGCCCCAACAAGGGCCCAAAACAAAGATTGGCTACCACAACAAGGGCCCAAAACAAAGATTGGCTACCAAGCTGCTTTCGTGTTCATTGTGCCACCCCATGGAGATAAACTTGTTAACGATTAAGAAAGAAATGCATTATTGAATGACTAAGGCATCATCTGACGTCTTATGTCCCAACAATATTTGTATTTTGTTTTACGCAACACAACCTAATGGGAAATTCAAGCCTAATAAAGGTAAAACCCCACCGCCGTACTCCTCGATTGCAAGTTAATGGTGATGTATGAGACGGATTTCGACTGTTTCAACTGACAAACCAAGGAATCCCTCGGTAACTTATTGCATGCCTGCCTCCTTGTCGATCATTAAGAGTATTACGTTGGTGCATTCTACCATAATAGAATGGGACTATGAGTGAAAGTAATGTGGTGAATACATAATGTTTATGGAAATTAAAGAAAATAAAATTTAATTTTTAGAGAAATTAAAGAAAATAATTGTTGATTAGGCACAAAATTTATATCTTGTTAAATTTCTACAATTATTCTACATAAAAATATCATTTCAATTTTATCAGATGTCTTTGAAAATGTTTTTCTTATCATGATATATATTAAAAGAGAGCATTTTTCAGTCAACAAACACCACCTACTTTCTTCCTATTGCCAGGGTCCAGTTGCATAGGGATTTAGAAGTGGATATAATATAGTGCATAAGGCTTTGTGTGTGTATATATATAAGCTTGAGAAAAAAACACAAGGGTGCGTTCACCTTATGTGATTGACATATTTGTCCGTTCCTGTATCAAAATTATCAAGGAAAGGTGACCTGTAATCATTATATTTTCTCCTCCAGCTCCATTATTTCCCTTCTTTGTCGTCCAAAAGTAGCAAACTACAGTCTTGCAGGAACTCTAAGACCATGACTAGCTGTAAACTGGATCCTTTCAACTCTGCGTTTAGAGTGTATATGTACATATATTGAAAATGCAGTAGACAGTGTGTACATACGTATATTAAAAATGCATAGGACAGTGTGCTTAATCATACATGCTTGATGTAATACATCATGCGGTTGTGATTGAACGAAATTCAAATAACTTATAATGAAAACCGTCCATCTTTTTAGATGAATGGTTTCCATTTAAACTCATATTTCATATTTATTAATTAATTTTCTAACTTTTTAATTTATTTTGGGCTGATCTAACCTTCCTCCCCGCCGCCCCCCTCCCTTCTCCGCCGACTGTCGGCCTGAGCTCTGCCGATGGTGTCGGGGATGGAACCTCCCGTCCCCCTTTCTCCAGACCACAAAAGGCGTCGACCTTCAAGCGGCATTTGGGTGGGGTGTGGGGCCGCCAAACGGCCGCGGGGGAAGAAACCCCCCTCTCCCATTCTTCCCACAACAGAACAAGGGGAGAATGGGGAGAGGGGGGATCCATTCTCTTCACCCCACGGCGGCCCCTTCCCGCCTACCGTCAGGCGGCTCAGGCCAACCGCAACCCCACCGTATGTTGGCCTAAGTGCCATCGGATGGCAGCGGAGAAAGGTAAGGAAAGCGGTGGGGGATGAGGGCAGTGGGGAATAGAGGTTTGATAAAAAAAATGCATATAAAAAAATAACAATAATGATTAAAAATATAACAAAACAGGTGAAATGGTGATTATTCATCAAATAAAAGCATTCCATCACTTTATATATATAAATATAATTGTCCGTGCACCTTTATCACTACATCTTATCAAATCGAGACCGTACATTCCCAATAAACCAAGGGAAGAAATACAACAATGTTAGAGTAATAAATAATAAATAAAAAAGTTGATAAGATGTTCTACAATTGAAGTGTTTCACACGCATGCTAAGGATCGAAATTGCACTCAGACAGATGGTGGTTTAATTTGGATTGAAAGGTGGTCTTCCCTAAGATGTTTCATAGAAGAAGTCTTTTTTGTTTGGTCATTACAAACGCATAAATTTTGAGACGTGAAGTCAACTTTTGTTTTTGTTAATCGTCTCATCTTTAATAACTTTTTTTTTAATATTTGTACGAGGGAAGCTGCCTTTCACATAAAACTTCCAAAGTTATACGTTAACTTAGAGTATGGTACATTCTTTTGCTTGTCACGCAGTGAAGCTTGTGAATCGTAAATAGATGCTGAAAAGAAAGCGGCTTCGTATCTGCCACTTTTGAATTATCTACAAAGACACACTACAAACGATACTCTGAAAGAGAGAGACAAAGACAGAGACAGGGAGTAGCTCTTAATGTAATGGCGACGAACCGTTATCATCCTTCATCCAATCCCAAAATAATGAATCACAGAATAGGTCGTCCAGTTCGGCGTCAAGGAACCAATCTCCTCCTCCTCCGAGTGCAAACTCGCCTTCTCCTGGCAGCCATGGCAGACTGGAGCTTGACGGCTCTGCAGCAGCTAGTAACCCGTCTGCAGCAACTGGTAACTGGTCTGCCATCATCGCGCCGTCCAGCTGCTGCGAAGAGCTCGGAGGGTGGAGGTTTCGTTGATCCCATGGTGAAGACGTCTCACGCAGCAACTCACGCATTCTCATGGAGACCCTGTGAGCTTGCGGCCTGTAGATAACCGTGCGAGGTGGAGGGCATGCTGGGAGCTCCGTTGCAGCTAGTTTGGCTGAAACCCTTTTGGCCAGGCATGAATTCCAGTAGTTCTTGACGTCGTTGGCCGTCCTTCTCGGCAATCTTCCCGCAATCAATGACCACCTTTACGTAAAATTCGAATGTTACAATTTGTTAGGCACAACACATGGAATTCTGAATTTCCATTTCTGTCACAGTGTGTAGAAAAATTGTGGAAAGCTGATACACTTGGCTGGCGAATTTCAGCTGTGATCAGCATCTTTAATTTTTCTTTTTCTTTTTTCTGAAGAAAATGTAATCACAAATAGTTTACAGAATTATCTACGTCAGTAGATAATGAAAAACAAATTTTTTCAATGTCCAGATTGGTTTTTTGTCTCGACCAACTTATGCCTGTTAATCTTTAAATGTTTATATAACCTCGGGCACATATAAAATCCTTATACAGATCTATTCATATATGGGTAGACAGGTACAAATTGTTCGAATTTATATTATGATTCTTTTGATAAAACAAAAGAGTTTTAAAATACCTAAATCTTTTTACCTGTGTTTACCATTTATGATTTAAATGCTATGTTTTTACCTGTTTCCCAGTAGCCGCTGCATTCTGATTATCAAGTCCTCTTCATCGTTTGAAAAGGGACCACGCTTGATGTTTGGACTCAGATAGTTGAGCCACCTCAGCCTACAACTTTTTCGACACCTTTTGAGCCCTGAAATATCAATTTGATCGGTCGAAATTTATGTTAGAAAAATAAATTTATTATGGGTTCAGTGGGAATCCCACTAGCATGTGTGTTTTTCGCCTCAATTTTTGTATAAACATCATTCTTATAATCTTGAATTCTCGGAGGTTTAATTTCAAAGGTTGGATGAAAGAATGGAGAAAGGAAAAAATCGTTGAAAGGTGCAGTTTGTTTCAATTGTTTCAATGTAATATAATATAAGAAGACAACAGAATTCGAGTCTTCCCCAACGTCATTTTTGACGAGCAAAGCCCAAAAAGCACTCCCAACTGAGCTGAATGAGTTTACTCACTTCTAGCAAGCAGATCCATTCATGGCCAGGCTCGGATAAGAATGACTTCGAAGACAGTCCTGAGGGGCATAGCTCGAATTGGAGGGTTAGGACACGTTAAATGTAGTTTGGCCTGCAAGGTGCTATGCTTTTGTACCCACCACTCAACGTTGTTGCAGTTTTGAACCCTGAGGTAAAGGGAATGGGTCTCGTTTTGCCGACAATTAAATAACCTCCCATACACACACAAATAGTGTATGAAGACAACAGATACCACTTTCGGGCATTTGTTTTTTGCCGGGTACTGGACAGCTTCAGCATACAGCCAATTATTGATTTAAACCCGGACCTAGCCCAGCCTGTGAATAAACGGGCTACGTAAGGATCAAGTCCAGGCCCAGCCGGGCCTACATCACTACGTGGGTGGGCCAATCAGTCACTGGGTCCATCTGGTTTGGCCCGATGCCTGTCGTAGACATACAGTCTGCAAGCACCAAAGGACAAAATTTCTTGCAGTGAGAAAGACATTAATTCTGTGCAAACACTGTTGTGGATGGGGTTCCCCAGAAATCAAAGACTCAACGAATCAGAGGGAAAAGAAACAAAAGGTATCCACAAGACAAGACGGGGATCCCTCCTTGGCTAACTAAGAATAGACCATTCAGAAGACAAATAGGGATTTCAAAGACCTAGACAAAGGCTGCAAGAGTTCATTTACACAAGTAAATCTCATCCCACGGACAAATCCCTCCACTATATCTCCATCCTCCATCCCTAAAGCCAGTAGTTAGGCTGAGAAACGATTGAAAAGAACGAGGCAACGGCTTTTGAGAAGCACCAACCACGAGCTAACCTTTTGGAGCTGACACCAAACCCTAAAGCCAGTATTTCAGGACAAGGTTCAAAAGCCCCAATCTTTTACTCTTATTATATATTTTTCTAAACATGGTTATATGTGTATGGTTAATGACAACAATATCTTGTTTGAATAGAAAAAGTAAATTCTTTTGTATATACAAAAATGAAAATCGAAAAAATGAAAAGACTCAGAAAGACATTTTTTATCTATAATTTCTACCCTCTTTTTTCTTTTGACATATGACTGTTGCGTGCACCAACCGGCACCCGCAACTCAAACTCATATTTGTCTACCTTACAGCAACCCCACCTAAATTTAAAAAAAGTTAACAACTTATGGTTACAGGTCCTTCACTGAAACGAAGCTTTTAACACATTACACACACACACATATATATATATATATATATATGAAATTTCTCACAAAAAGTGTCATGAACAGTTACTAAAGTATCATATTTTAACCATCCGACAACATTTGGCAATTGACTTATTTCAAATATATTATATGTATATATATAGTTCACATCCTTCTGCTGTTTACCGGTCAAAGTGTTATTTGTGTATGTCTTATTCATGTGGCGGTTATAATACTTTTGTACTTCGTTGGATTACATCTTATTTTATCTTCAGGTGTAGTTCACCTGCTGAAGTTCAAGAGGAATAAATTCAAGGACTTTTTTTTTCTGCTTTTAATTTGCGGTCTTCTGTCTACCCATTCACTACCCATTCAGGAAAAAGGAGTAAGAAGTTAGAACGATGGTTCACCCATTCTGACGAAACTAAAGGTCCATGATGCTGCATTTAAGTGAAATGTTAACCAAATTATGCAAAAAAGAGCTCTCTA
Organism: Nymphaea thermarum; assembly: GCA_011799765.1. Lineage (NCBI taxonomy): Eukaryota > Viridiplantae > Streptophyta > Magnoliopsida > Nymphaeales > Nymphaeaceae > Nymphaea > Nymphaea thermarum. The sequence continues at coordinate 1,276,370 of JAANDH010000003.1, read as the reverse complement.
GCTATATCTGATATCGGTCGGTCCATCAAGAAATAAGGCATGCATGGGATATTGCAACTTTTGTTATTCTTCCCTGAAGGGTTACTATATATTGCATATAAACATGAAGCCTACATATAATATAGTAATGTTTATGCTTCCAATCATTATTCTCCAAATGGGCTGTGAGCTCTATGGCTTTTTTCAACTTCATTAAGGTTTCAAATCAATTCAAACTAGCCAAACTCAAACACACTTTTGTTAGCAGTAGTCTGCCAACGTCGAGCTTATTGTTAAGGAGATGGATTTTAGAAAGAGGACTCAGTCCCTCTCTTTTTTTCTCTGCGAAGGTTCAAGACCACTTAGGGACTTGGTGGGGGAACCGTACTCTCATCAACTAAAGTGTTGCGCACCCATTATTATCTGCAATTCAGATGAACAGCACTTAGTGAAATCAAACTGATAGCCGGACTTTCACCGGCTTGCCAGCCCATCCCGCTATGCTACGAGCCTACGGCCTTTAGGATCATGCCAGGGAGAGCCAAAGACAAATTGCATGGACTTGCCTGCTCTGTTGGGAACAAGGTGCCAATTTCCCTCCCCATATGTCTCCACGCATTTCCTGAGCAAGTTGTCTTCTTCTTTGCCCCACGCACCTCTCCTTGCACCGGAACATACAGAACTGGGAGCTGTTGGTGGAGCCATTAGTGGAGCGCCGCGGGCGGTTGCCGGAGCCATCAGTGGGGTGCCTTTCTTTTGATATTTCTCTATATGCTTCAGCCTTTCCTCGATGAATGCATATATAGGCAATGGCGGCATCTCTTTGAATGTCAGGTTTGGACTAAAGGTCCATAGTTATATGCCTTTGTTGGTGGATATTATTTTGTTGGTGGATGTGCATTCAACGGTCACGGTTAAGCATTTGACCTGAGGACCCGAAAGCGAAGCTGGAGTCTCGGATTTATTATTCAAAGCTGATACAGAAGACGTGTGTATTTTAACACGAGTATCACGTCAATTTTAAAGATGGTTAACTTTACGGTCATTGAAACTGGATTGTTAGGGGCTGAGGTATCAAAATAGTGAAAAGAAAATTCTTTAAAATTCCTTTGTTAATTACCAAAGGATTAAAGATTCTATTATCCTCCCAATCTTTCACCTTTCTCTCTCTCTCTCCAAATTTTGATATATATTTTCATTTTATCGGCATCTCTCTCTCTCTCTCTCTCTCTCTCTCTCTCTCTCTCTCTCTCTCTCTCTCTCTCTCTCTATCAAGTTTTAGCAAATGTACTTGTTGATGCTTCTCCTTTGCCTGCTGAACCTCTCAATGTTGGACTGGTCTATTGATGGACAAAGAAGACAATTATTGGTCATAGCAATTTTTTTTTAATGAATTTGCGAAAAACCACACAGGTTAAGAAACTTTGTCGCTTGTCTTCCCCGGTTGGCCCGGTGTGTCCTTGCAAATACATGCGTACATACATTCACGGTAAGAAAACTTTTCTTTTTTCCCTTAATATTAAAAGGAACAAGTGCCAAAGGGATTGTGGCTGAATTTTTAGGTAGTTGGTCACTTGTTCAAATCTCACTTCTTTCAAATGTAGAAACATGCCAAGACCAAGGGGTCGGCTAATGGTCTCTAGGGGTTTTATTCTTGGAAGGACTAAGGAGCGATAAAGTCCATCAAACCATGATTCTCCTTTCCAAGTTAAACACACACACACATATATATATATAACCCTCGGTAAAACTTGTGCATGTTCTGGACTTTGCATGGTTACAACCTATATATTGTACTAACAGAGAATTTAAGCCTGTGATTTCAAACGAGATGTGAACCTATCAGTAGCTTTGGATACTTGTTCCAAAATCAGGATCATGTATTTTCTCATTGATATTAATTGCTTTTCTACTTGGGACACAAGGAAAGGTGCTTGACAAGAGGTGACATTGATCTTTGGTCAATATTGGTCTTATCATCCAAATTTTTTCAGTACATCTGATGAGATGTCTAAAATGTTTATTTAATTTAAAATATTGTGATTTTTCGATGAATAGCAACGGATGGGTAGCCCTCGACCTTTTGAATGTGGGAATATTTATAGTAGAAAAAATGGGGATTGCCAAAAATCAGGGGATCAGGTCATCTATTACATCAAAATTTTGGTGCATGAGCTCAAGAGACCATTCAGAGAAAATTGAAACAGGGTACCAAGAAGGGAGTGACATTTTGGGAATTTCTTAAAAAGAAATGTTTTCTATAATCTTTTTATTTTTTTCATTTTTATTTTTGTTTTTACAAAAAGTTTTTTTTCAAAAATAAAGTAATGATATTTTAGTCATTAACCATATTGCGCATGAAAATTCATACGCCAATATACGCCAATATGTTGGAAACAACCAAGTTCGTCCAACAACACTAAGACAAAACACATAGAGAGCCAAAATGCAAAAAAGTTGGTTTGCTGCCTCTTAGACTGGAGACGTGGTAGACTGGAGACGTGGTTACGTGCACCCAGCGTTACGTGCACAGCTTTATATGGTGCACAGCCATAAGGGCACAACTTTTGTCTCTCTAGCCCACTTCCGTTGGAACCTTGACCCACTTTGAAGGGTAGGTGTCACCCACATGGACCTATGGACAATGCAAATGTGCGTAGAACTGCAGACATAATCAGCTTCGCTTAGACTATAGTGAATAAGAAGCGACAAACGTCAAGTGTTGGACCACTTGGCCCAATCGCCATCGTGTCAAGGCCAGATCTGCCAAGCTGAGGGCTTGAAATCCATTCCCCTTATCCCAAGAACTTCCTTGGTCATTGTTTGTCATCTTTCTTGGAGCTTGTCAAGCTAAGTTTACCTGGTTCCATTCATTTGAAGCCAGGGAATGAGCATCAAGGGATGACGCCAACAGGGAAACTGGGGACCATGACCCCCCTTAAGCTTTACAAAAAAATCAAATTTTACTAATCTTACAAAAAAAATTTCTTGGCCCCGCTAAAAATCTTATAAATTATTTAGTGACATTCCCAAGTAAAATTTTTGGCATTGCTATTAGCATCAACTCTCCTATGTCAATAGAGTGGAACAAATGTACTAGCTGATATACATTGAAAGCTCGAAAAGGTGGTAAATTGGTTCCTTTCCGTCAGTCTATCTTTTCTTTCTTGTATCCATCCCAAAGGTCAGTACCTCGCTTGACTTGGTAAGTGCCTTGTTGATTGTTTTGTGAAACCAGCAAACCAAGGAGATTGGTCGATTGCAATAAAAAAACGCGATCGCCTGAGGAAACAGATGCACTGATGGAGGCAACATGTGCTCTGGGAAGGGCGATGGCCAAGAAGAGGACCGTGAGTGATGAACCAAAAGAAAGAAGGAAGAAGGAGAGAGAGGAGATTTGACACTGTGGTGGTTCTTTGGCATGTTCCTACGCATAAAAACTACTGGTTCAGACACGTTGTCGTCTTCATGGGGCCATTGGTAGACTTTTGATGTACTCCTTTGCTCGTAAAGGACTCCAGCCACTTTAGAAAACCACTTATACATGACGTAAAAAAGAAATAAAATTTTTACTGAAAAACAACACTTAAGAAGCATTAAGGCATTGCCCGATGTCTTATAACCCAAACAATTTTTTTTTAACACAGTTTGGTGCGAAATTCAAGGCTAAACTTTTACTACAACAAAATAATTTATCTGCTACGACCATTTTTTAGAGCATGGGTCGTAGCTAATGATGCTGACCTATCTTGTTTCTCCCTATGAATAGCTCGAGCCATTTGCATTTTCCCGGGAACGCCTTTACATCTCCAGCCCAGCAAACGAGGGAAGAAGACTCTTGCAGCAAGAACTCATGGAGAGTAGCAATCGCTAGGGTAGACAGTTGCTAAAAATGTTTCTGGCAATGGCAAACTAATTTATTAGCAACAAAAAAAAAAATCCTAGCCAATAACCATGTTTGTTGTCGTGATTGTTTTAACAAAGCTGGTTATATGCACCCGACCTATTTTCCAATGCATCATACACAAACCTATATTTTCTTGACACCTACCCGTAGGAATGGGTGAGTACCCCTTTGAAAGTGGGTTTCGGGAACACATGTCCCGCACTAGGAGCTGTGCATGGAGACAGTTACCGCGGTGCACGTAACTGTCTCTTTTTGTTTAAAGTAAATTGCAAGTTAATGGTGATGTATAAGCACAAAAAAGTGACCACTACTGGTTTGGACTGTTTCGACTAACAAACAAGGTTATCTCTAGTTAGGTATGTCGCATATAACACGTTGGTGCACCCACCATGTGAGGGAGAGGGTTTGGGCAATGAGCGAGACTAATATGGTCAATGCACCAAGAAAGGGAGGGAGATTGTTAAGTTGAGTTTAAGGAATTAAAGAAAAGAAAATTTAACCTTTTACAAGTATTTAAGAAAATAAATTGGATTAGGCACATAATTTTGCTCTCTGTAAATTACCATAGTTACGTTGTTTATAATAATATGTATGTTTTTTAACCTGGTTATATGCACCAACATGGTTAATGACAAAAGTACCCTGTTTGAATAGAAAAAAAAAGATTATTTTGTATAGACAAAATAAATATCAGAAAAATGAAAAGACTCAAAAAGACTTTTTTTTAATGGCTCAATCAAATATTTGATCAAAATCGGAGATGTTGACATCCCTAACCCTAAAAGACAAGAACATGATAAGGAAGAAAGCAGTAGCTACCACGTGAAAAGCAAAGGACTACGTGGTTCAACTTCAACCTTTAGTAGGCTTGCGGCCATTGAAGCACCATTAACTCTTTCTTTTGTTTCTACTATTTTTGTATACAGGATGATAGGTTGGATCATGAATCGGAAGTTGCTAGTTTATTCAATCCATTCAATATAGTGGTTTTAAGTTATTTTGAATGTGATTTACATAGCTTGCTTAATTCAATCCAAGGTTTGAATTGCATTATTTGTTGTGTAAGAAAGAAAAGAACTACTAAATCTTTACTAGAATCGTATATATTCTTCATATTTTGGTGAGAATGTTCAATATTATATTCAAACTTGATTGGTGGTTGGGTACAATTTGTCTTAGCGAACCCACCTCTTTGGATTCACATTCAAATAAAATAGCATAGTGACATCTTTGTTCCCTACTCAAGTGTTAGGAAAAACCCCCAAACATGATTGCAATAATGACAAGCATCTCTTTGTAGATCGGAGTTCATATTATTAGCAAAGTCAAACTAATATCGACACACATAAGGAGAGACACATGTCGAGCTTGAAACTCATTGTTGGGGCTTGGAGCCTTCTTGAATCTATATTGAAATACAAAATAAGTTGAAGCCACAAGTGATTTACAGTACTTGGTATGTGATATTTTTGGGAAAGGGATTTTTTATAAGTAAACATATTAGAGTTGATGGACATATATTAATGCAAATCTCTTCTTCTTGGAAATGAAGTGAGTTTGCCCACTTTAGTCAACTCCAGATTTTAACATCTCCATTCATTTATTATAATAATCGATACCATCCTTTTTAATTTGTTTCACATATCTTTCATCGGTAATGCCAATTTAATTTCAAATTTAACTAATAAGGCAAAGTTTGGGAACAAAAGCCTAGCAAGGATTTTGGTCAGCAAATAAATATGCCTAGTTGGGATCCATTAGATGCGGAATCACTACTATTCATTGAATATTGTAATTCTAGTTTATTATTTACAATGTTTGAATTGCAAAACTTGTTGAGTACGAAAGAAAAAACAGCTAAATGTGTGTATACGAGTTGGATATCCATATTCGATGAGAACATTCAATATCATATTCAAACTTCATTACCGATTGAATGTGAATGTTCTTAGCAAATCGAACTCTTTGGATTCATATCATCATATGTATTCAAGTAAAATGTCAAATTGATACTTTTGTTCCCCAATGTATTCAAGTAAAATGCCAAATTGATACATTTGTTCCCCACCCAAGTGCTCCACCTAACATTGGAGAACTTACAAACTCGATGGCTGCACTGATCAGCAGTCCCTTGTGGATGGAAGCTATTGCTAGTAATTGAATGCGTCATAAATATGTAGCTACCTGATAGATCAAGGCGAAGCCAGCGAGATACTAGGTCTGTCATACATCAAAATTCACCTCATCAATAGTGCAATGCACACAACATAATATTGCAAACAAGAGGCTTTTGCTAATGATAAATGTATGAATGATAATCACTATCTTTCAAGCAGTTCATACAATAAAATTCGAAAAGGAAAAGAAAGAGGAACATAGGCAACAATTTAAATGGTTAAGGAAATTTTCCTCTGTCATACCCAGGCCCGCCCACAGTTATGTAGCTGCCCAAATTGTCATCTTTCCAAAGAGTGACATCATAACACATTGGGTTTGTAGCAAAGGTCTTAAGTTCATTGGGTGCATTATATAATCTGCCTTGGGGGTCGAATAAGATCATGTCTATGACATAGGCGGCTTTTCCTATTCCTTCACTTGAGAAATGACCGCTGCCCATTTGAGTAGACGTGTGCCTTCCGCTCTTCTCGTGGTTTATTATCTCTCCTCCCCATCTCACCATGGTTGCGAAAGGAAAGCTGTCACGGTAATTACTACGTGGCCAAAATCCAATGTCGACTTCGTTGACTGAAAGTTCCCAGTCTCCAGCAGCATTCTGTTCACCAAGAAAATGAATTCGTAATCAATAATATATAGCTTAGTTTTTTCAATCTGCATTGGTGAGTTACAATTACTTATAGTTGGCAAACTGGTGATTAGACTAGGTTCTACAGATTATTAGGTCATTGGATTAGTGAGTTTACTCGCAGACTCGATCAAGCACTCAATAACCATAATGTAAATTATTGCAGTTGAATCAGGCGAGTATGGGCCTATTAGGAGCGAGCCAGGCCGAGTTAGGGACAAGTCAGGCCAAATCTTGACTCACGGTCTGTTTTTTTGGCGATCCGAGCTGACTCCAGAGATTCCTAAGTCTGGCGAATTTGCCAACTAAGCAATGCTCTGTTTCTATAATGTCCAGTTTGTAACTTTTGATCCATATTTTAGCAGAACTAGAATATTATAAAATATCATAACTATGTCATAGTCTTGTCATTATATAGCTTGGGGATCTAGGCTCAACTGTGGTGAAAATGACTTAGTACAAGGCTAGCTACCAACTTCTATCAGCTACGCAACTGTTAATGGAGACTGTTTAGTTACCAAATCGGCTGACATGGGCCCGTAGTTGCTAATAGAATTTGTATCTACAGATATACAAGTAAAAAAATAATAATATATGTTTAATCAAAGATGTTCTAAAATCACTGATATAGGCTCAAATACATTAGTTTGGATTGACTTATAAGTAATTGCATCATTAATTTGAAAACAATAGGGCTTGTAATCAATATTGGTAGCTTCTTCTTGGGTTCAATCAAGATCTACTCTTAGTTTAAAGTAATCGCACATAAACATACAAGCACATACAGAAATAACTTCTCCACTTTAAATAGGGTGTGAAGGAGAACATGTACCCTTTGAATCTTGATGTCTGTCGCTCCTTGGTCCCCATCGAAAATTTAGATAGGTGTCAATTCCATACCAAAGGGAATTTCACCATTCTGTCTTACGAACCTCAACCTATTGTTTCTGAATGGTTTTTTACCGATGTCTCCATAAAGCGATGTCCGATAGGAATTATTCTGTTGAAACAAAGAAATATAATAACTACTTCTTGATGATTTACTATAATTATTTTTACTACTGGTGACAATATTAGGAATTCTAGGTAAACAAATTACCGTGGTAAAGAAAAAAAACCGTGTAGATTTATCTCCAAAGAGCAAAGGTTGCACCTTCATTATTACCAGAAAGTAGAATGATTAAATCAACCGATATAAACTGAAACAAAGTTGTTAACACCCCAAATTTTTCCACATCAAAATTGAAGCAATGTGAAAATTTCACAAAAGATTGTGAAAATTTGCAATTTCAAAGCCAATTTTGAATCTAAAGAACAATTTAAATTCAAATCATGAATTTGACTCGTGATACTAATCCCAATGCAGGATTACGAGTTCAAACAATTACAAATGTCATTTGACATCCAAATCCAATTACAATTGTAATTTGAAATCCAAATTCAATTACAAATGTCATTTGACATCCAAATCCAATTACAATTGTAATTTGAAATCCAAATTTGATTACAAATGTCATTTGAAATCCAAATCCAATTACAATTGTAATTTGAAATCCAAATTCGATTACAAATGTTATTTGAAACCCAAATCCAATTGAAAAATTTAAATTTTGACTTAGATCCAAGAATTAGATCTAATTCGGTCTAGAATGCTACATGGGACCCACTTGTGGGCCCCACCTAGCTCGTGTGGTCAAGAACCCCCCAGGGGTCACACCCCCATTTAAATAAATAAATAAATAATTGTTTTCTCCCAATTAAATGAAAAAAAAAATCATTTTTAAGGAGAAATGAATGATATCATAACTAAAAACCTATGAAAAGAGAAACATTTATGCATCTCTCTCTTCTTTAACTAGGTCTTCTTTAAAGAGTTTTCAATCTTCGAAAAACAATAACTAGGCTGGTCAAACCCACTTAGTCCAAGTAGGTTCGACCCTAGTGCACCCAAATCTTAGCTAGGCTCAGTCAACATGAGCTCAACTTGGTTAAAAGGTAGGTCTGTCTCACAATCTAAGTTTTGGATGAAAATAGACTTTGACCGAACCAAACCCACTTTGACTAAACTCAGTCAAAGTACAATTTAGCTCAATTAAGAACTTTGTTGACTCAAATTTATCAAATTACCTCAAACAAAGTCAACTACTCGCAAATGAGCTTTGACTTTGGTCAATTGGTCGAGATTAATCAATTTGGACAATTTTGCCCTTCTGCGGTCAAATTGAGATTAAAAAGCCTAAATTGGCTTATGAAAGGCAAATAAACATTTGGATTTGTCAAATAGATAAATCAAATACCAAATTAAAATTCAATTTTTCAAACGAAAGTTTGATTCAGTTGAAATCCATCTTCAATCAAATTATATTATGGACGAAAATACCCTTTTCGATCCAAATTTGATAAAATTTTCAAATTTTATTCAAATTAAATTGAATTATCATAATTCAATGGCATTTGGAACTTAGTAACTAGGTTTTAACCTAACAAGCACGATTTTAAACGAAGAAAGAAAATAAACAACACAAAATAAGGAAAAACCCTGTGCAAGGGCATTTTCGTCCAAATTTTTGGTCGAAGTTGGTCAGTTAGGTCTGAACCAAGTTGACCAAACCTAACCCAGCTCACCTAGCTTGTGTAATTGAGATAAGGATGAGTAAATAGAGTCATTAAAACTCATTTAACTCATTTTTCATCTCCATAAGCCATGGTTAATCTTCCAAGGCAAATTTAAGGAGGTGGTTGAACCCACCTCCTCCTCCATATAAACCTCACCTTAGCCACCATGGGGGAGGACGAATTTTGGAGTTGTCTATCAAGTTGCTGCAGCCAAAGAGGTAGGAGGGAGAAGCCAAGGAAGAGAGCAGAGGTTCGTCCAAGCCCTATTCCCCATTTCTTCCATTTTCTTCCTCATTTTCCTCTATTCTCCCCATTGATCTTGCTAAGTTAGGGTGCTTAAGTGAACCCTTACTTAGGATTTTTCGTTGTGAGAAGCCTTCTTTCCTATTACAAATTCCAGCAAGCAAGCTATTCTACTTCTATTTTTGCTAAGCTCGAATCCAAGCTTGGATTCTTGCTTAGGATTGCTCGATCTAAAAATCAAGTGAAGACGAAGGACAAACATCAAGACCGACCGCAAGGTAGGTGATTTTAACTCACTTCTCTTCTACTTTAGCTTCTTGTTGATTTATTTTAATTCCAGCAACTCGTGGGAGGGTCTATTTTCGTTTGCTTATAACTGGCAATGATGTCCAGCTAAAGCAAACGTACGTTTCATTGTACATGTTAATGCATAATGCATACATACGTCGGTTTTTCTTAAATATGAACCCACTTATCCAATTTTGAAATGGGCCCCAAGGCCACGTCCCTTTCAAAACAACCAACTTAAAACCATTTTGAACTCTCCACCATGAGAGAATCCCATGGTGAGAGAGTGAACTTGCTACAATATATATATGATGAAAACCCTATTAAGGATGGATGCATTCTCATGAATGTAATCCACCTTTGCATGGCGAAATTAAGGATGAACTAGCTTGAGCATCCATTTATCCCTCTCTATTTAAAGTTATTTTGTTTCATGCTTTATTTAATTGATCAAGGGTGGTAGGGGAGATTTGAAACAAGTTTTCAATCTTCCCACGTAAAAGAACCCAGCCATGAATCTTCATGATTCGTGAGTTATGTGGTCAGTTCATCAAATTTCATTTTGAAGAATAAAGTATGCATATGTATACATTGTTATATATATACATATACGTGTTCAATCTCTTGTTAAAAATTATTCCTCTTTTAAAATCAGGTTGGAATATGTTTCCAAACTAATTTTTAAGAAAATGGATCATTTTTATTGATTTCCATAGTATAAAGCTATGAGATCATTTTCATTTCATTTTGAAATTTGCTTGATTTCAGAAACAATACATATGATGTATGTTAGGTGTTGAAATCATACCATGTTTCATAGGAATTGGTTTAAGCATGTCAAAGTTTATATATTTGAAATGCCAACTATCCTAAAATCATCCAAAGAAGTTGACAATTTCATTACTACCAAATCTGAAATTTGAATCTATTTGAAAGATTTGTCATTTTCATCTAAGAAACAAGATATTTATTGGAACCAATCTCCACAATTTTCAGCTATTTAAATCAACACAAGGTCTGATTTTCAGCTATTTTGAGACAAAAGTGGATGTCATCCACGTCTCCCATCCATTTCAAAGATTGAACTTGACATCATTTATATATTTTCATCATTTTGATAATTTTATGTCAAGACTCAAGCTTATGGACTACATCTCTAATTCATGTCCTTAATCATATAATGAGCACATAAAGAGAAAGTCCTACATTTTAATCAATCTTCATGCATAGATTGTATGGCGTGCAATATGGACTTTGAGAGATTATGAGAGTGAAGAATGTATGTTTTATATGAATGAACTTTGAGGGATTATGAGAGAGAGAAGAATGAATGTTCCATATAGATTCCCTTCTCGTTTCATGCATTCACTTTCACTCAAAAATCAATAGCACCACATGCACATTCTCAAAAAATTAAGTGATTCAAATTTGAGTTGCAAAAAGTGACCAAGTCATATTGCAACGAGAATTTGTAAACTTCACATAATTTCAAAAGAAAACCCAAGCATTCGTAATCTTTTGGCCAAAGTGCATTTAAAAAACAACATGTTTTCGAACAATTTGGAATCTATGTTCTATGATTTGACAAAAGAAGCATTCAAAAATCAATTTCCTTTGCTAAGGAAACTTAGCTATCTTCCAAAGTTGATCATAATTTCAACTCATGAATCATCTAGAGTTCACAACAAAGAACTCAATTTCAATCTTCAAAATCCTCAAGATTATGTATTTCAAATCGAATGGCACAAAAACAAAGGTTTTGAACCAATTTGAAAATCCTCCAATCTTCAAAATGAGTTCAAATCACTTACTCAAAATGAATTTTGGTTCTTGATTCCAAAACCTCAATGCACAAGCATATAGGATTTGCATCAATAACTTGTACATGATCCAAATGATCCTAGTCCTTGGTCCAATTACCCCTGTTAAACGCGGCAGGAACGGTTAGACCTCGTACCGATGGGCGGATCCCTTTCTCTTGAAAAATTTTCCTCAAAACCTCAATTTTAAAAGAATTTTGCTGACTTGCATGTCGACCCCCTTTGAAAAAAGGGTGGGGTGCAAACAAAAGCAAACAAGTAAATTACTCTATTTATCAAAAGAAGTGACTTGTCTCTTCTTTGATTTGGATGAAGGAAGTAAGCATACAATATAACCGGCTTCAACTATTTTAATGTTAGCCTCAGTGTCAGAGATCATAGTTCTTCTGATGACCCATATTTGCATCAAACTCATCTCATAACTGCTCTCAAGAATGGGTTGCCAAATATTAAAAGTCCCTTGGCCTCCTCTATATTCTCCATCGTCTACATGTGCTAATGCATACTGCAATTCATATACATGTCAAAAAAAGAGCAGCTCATTACTAAACTCATGCTATTTCAAGCGATATCAAAATCGAAATATTAAATTAAGGTGAGCATTATTAGATAACAAGATAATGAAGAATATAATATCTCCTTTCACACTTGAACGTGTGAGGTTCGACTCAATTTATATTGACATTCATTTGTATGTTACAATTGTAAGTTATGGTAATAATGATAAACATTTAAGAATACAAATATAGAAATGATTCAATCTGGAAGGATTATCACGTAACCGTGGATGCTGTATCCCTGTGATTGCGTATTGATGAGGCTGGCTGTCGATTTGGATCTGCCATTTTATTTGCAACGGCTGGACAGCAATTCTTGACATAGTTGGTGTCAATGGCTGGACAATTAGCCTTAACATGCCCCCTCAATTTGAGTGTGTAATCAAGCACGTTCAAATTGTTCATGAATTGGTGATGTAGAATAATATTCAATGGTTTTGTTAAACCATCAGCAACCTGTTCATTTGATCTTAGGAATTGAACATTGATATGTCCTTTGTTGACATGGTCTCGAACAAAGTGGAAGTCGATTTCCACATGTTTGGTCCGAGCATGAAAGACTAGATTGGTAGCCAAATAAAGTGCTCCAATGTTATTGCACCAAAGTATGGGAGTTGTGGTTGGTTTGAAGCCAAATTCTTGTAGTAAGGACTGATTCCAAAGTAATTCTGCAATGCCTCCGGCTAGAGGTTTTTATTTAGCTTCGGTGCTAGATAATGCTACAGTTCGTTGTTTTCTTGAGAACCATGAAATAGCATTTCCTCCAAGAAATATCACACATCTGCCTGTCGACTTCCTGTCGTCCAAACAACCTCTCCAATCAGCATCAGCGTACGCTTGAAGAGTGAGAGGAAACGTGGTTGATTTGAAGCACAAACCATAGTGAAGAGTACCTTGAACATATCGCAGAATTCTTTTGACTGCTTTCCAGTGATCAACTGTAGGCTGATGCATGTATTGGCATACTTTGTTGACTGAAAAGGAGAGATCTGGTATGGTGAAGCAGGCATTTTGAAGCGCACCAACGCAACGACGCTTCGGTAGAAGGTATCATTGTCATATGGAATACCATCCTTATGTAGCTTGTGGGTGGTGCTCATGGGTGTAGCTGATGGTTTGGCTTTTTCCATGTGTGTTTGTTTAAGGATATTGAGGAGATAATTCCTTTGACGTAGATAAATACAGTCATTTTGATAAATAACCTCAATTCCTAAAAAATACGACAACCGACCCATATCTTTGATGGAAAAATGTTGTTTGAGTTCTTGAATGACCTTTGATATTACCTCGTTAGATGGCCCAGTTACCAAGATGTCATCAACATAGACAAGGAAAAAGCCTTGGCATCCTTGAGAGATAAATAAAGAGGGATCCGAGGTGGAGACATTAAATCCCAAGTGTTGGAGGAAGTTACTGAGGCACATGTACCAGACACATGGTGCTTGCTTCAGGCCATATAGGGTCTTGATAAGACGACACACATGATTTCGTTTCTTGGGGTCTTCATAACCTGGAGGCTGCACCATATAAACTTCCTCGGTGAGAATGCCATTTAAGAAAGCATTATCAAAATCGAGCTGGCGAATATCCCATTTGAACTGAGCGGCCAAGGAGAGAAGCATGCGTACAGAAGTTGGTTTTATGACAGGACTGAACGTTTCATTGAAATCAACACCAGCTTCTTGGAGATAACCTTTGGCCACGAAATGAGCTTTATGTCTAGCAATTGTGCCATCAGAATTGTATTTCAGCTTGTAGACCCACTTGGATCCAATTACATGAAGATGATCTAGATGAGGAACTAAGTCCCATGCGTGATTTTCCTGCAAAGCTCGATATTCGGCATCCATGGCATGTCGCCAAGCGGCAGATTGAGAGGCTTCCTTGTAAGTAACAGGTTCATGGGTATTGGCAGAGGTTTGGGACTGAATGGTGATATAAGTTTTAGGTTTGAGATGACCGGTCATGGATCTTGTCATCATGGGATGTGTGTGAGAGGGTATGGAGACGGATGGTATGGTGAGCGGTAAGTGTGGAGGGCTTAAGGATGAATGTGCGGCGGTGGTGGGTGAAGGGATGGTGGCTATGTCAGTGAGAGTAGGGAATGATGGTGGTGAGGAATGTGTAGGAGGGGAAGGGAGTTCTAAAGGGTGGGTAGTGACACTTGGAAGTGGGAGGTTGCAGGGATTAAACAACTCAGTTGTTGTGGTGGGAGCAGTGGAGGGTGGTGAGGGAGTGAGGGTGGGAATGGGTGATTGCTCAGGCTGTTGGGTTGGTCGTGGGTTGATGGTAGTCGAGTTGGTCATTTGGTTTTGATGGTTTAGGTTCATGAGAAAAGGCTGTCATACATTGATGTTGGTAGGATTATGACTGTTGTCCATTTCTAATCCTTGGAAGCCAAGTTTTCTCTCATCAAAGAAAACATGTCGACTAATATAAATCTTATTCTCTTTGGGTTCAAAGCACATATAACCCTTGTGTTTGGCGCCATATCCAATTAAAACGCACGCCTTAGTCTTCGGCTCCAACTTGTCTCGAGTATAGGCTGTTAACACAAGGTAACATGTTGCACCAAAAATTCGAAACAGCGAGTAGTCCGGTCTATGTTTGAACAATATCTCATATGGTGTCTATTGGCTGCCATGTTTTCTAGGGAGTCTATTTATAATAAATGCTGTTGTTCGAAAAGAGTCTACCCAAAAACGAGATGGCATCTTGGACCAATTAAGCATACAAAGTCCCATTTCTACAACATATCTGTGTTTTCTTTCAACTAACCCATTTTGTTCGGGTGTGTATGGGCAGGAAAATCAATGGAAGATGCCATGCTCAGTTAGAAAAGTTTCAAGTTGAGTGCTAATGAATTCTCCTCTATTATCTGATTGGAGAATCTTAATTTTTTCTTGCAGCTGATTCTCAACAATAGATTTGAAATCAACAAACATTTTGAACACATCTGACTTGTGCTTGAGGGGAAGCAACCAGACAAAACGAGAGTAATCATCTACTAAAAGTAAATAGTAACTGAAATTTTCTCTTGACTCACATGGAGATGGACCCCAGACGTCAGCATGAAGGAGCTCTAGAGGACGAGTCGTTTTGTGCAAGGCTGGTTTGAAAGGCAGTTTGTGAGCTTTTCCAATAAGACATCCTTCACAGAATCCATCTTCTTTATTTGAGAACTGAATAAAACCTTTAGAACGAAGAATTCCTATTGTTCTTTTATTTGTATGTCCTAGCCGTTGGTGCCATGTGTCAAACAATGTAGGATGCTGGCTTTTATCTGCTAGTAACACTTCCTTTCTTGGTGGCTTAATCTCATACTGGCCTGCTCGTGTCCTCAACCCTAGAACCAGTACTTCGCTTGTCCAAAGATCCTTCACACAGAATCCAAAAGGAGTAAACTCAAAAGTACAGTTGTTGTCTAATGTAAATTGACTTACTGATAGTAAGTTTTTGGTAATATGAGGTGCATGAAGAACTCAGCGAAGCTTAAGATCTCTACCGTTAGATTGGATCACCATATTCTCAACATAAGAAATTGGAATGGAAGAACCATTGTCTACCATTATACCTTCGCCTCCTTGGAAGACTTGTTTTTCGGTCATCTGGGAGTCATCCATGGTGACATGATTTGTTGCTCCAGTGTCGGGATATCATGTTTCGTCATTGGCTTCTTCAAGCATCATGGCAGAGAACACTTTAGGGACATCCCAACAGTTCCTTGCAGTGTGTCCTTTCCTTCCACAATATTGACATTCAACGCTTGACTTTGTTTTGTTTTGTCCACCATTGTTATCAGCATTAGGAGGATAAAATTGGACTGATCGTCCTGGATTTTGAAAGCGATCAGCATTCACAGGATGTACCAATCGTCCTTGATTTTGAAAACGACCTCCTCTTCTTTAACGATAAGCATTTCTCCCTCGTCCCCTATAGGCCATAAACGCAACATGTGTATTTTCAGATGTAGTAGATACAGACCTTTTTGACTTGAGAATCTGGATTCTCTTTTCTTGGTTGAGCAACAAGTCGTATAAACCATTGAAAGTGAGCTTTTCAATGGTGGCACTGGTGGTTATAAATGTGACTAGGCTCTCATATTCTTCAGGAAGCCCATTCAACGTAATCTGAATTAAATCTGGTGTCGAGATCGGATGACCAGCAATGGCAAGGGTATTGGCAAGAGATTTCACATGATCCAAGTAGGAAACCATGTCACCACCATCCTTTTTGATAAAGTTTAACTCTTTCTTCAGCATCATGATACGGAGAGGAGTATGCGTACCATAAGATCTTTCCAATTTGGCCCAAGCTTCGTGAGCAGTTTCAACAAGAAGAATTTGGCCGAGCACATATTCCGAAACCGTCGCCTTTATCCAACTCAAAGCTAGCTGATCGGAGCGATGCCAAGATTTGTACGCTCGATTTTCTTCGATTCGATTTGCTGCTTCTATGGATTGTAATGGGGCAAGTAGTGATCCATCGACGTATTTCATGAGTCCTTGGGAGCGCATTACCGTTTGAATTTGACCATGCCAGAGAAGATAATTGCCTTTGTTCAGCTTGATAGACACTAAGCTGGAGGCAGACGCCATGGATAAGTAATAGAAAGAGGAAGATAATACACAGCAAGGAGCAAGTTCTCAGTCGAACTCCTCTGTTTCAGATAATGAATGTTGGATTGCAGATAAGGCCAGAAAACCGATTGCAAAAGAAAAATCTGTATCTCCTCAACGCATGGTCCAAAAAATCTGAAATTTTGTAGGAAGAATCATCAGATGTAGACGATTCCAAAGAACCCTAGCTCGACCCCTCGCGTTGCCGGAGTTGACAGCGCCTGCAAAAATTGCAACAGGGTTTTTCTTGGAAGGAGATGTGCTCTGTTCTGTTTTGTTTGGAAAATCACTCGATCGCCCGACAAATTGCAAAACTACAGAAAACAACTCAAATCTTACACCAAGTTAGCAGAAGAATGATTTCCAGACACCTGGAAATCGGATGAGCTCTTGCTTGATGGCTCTTGTGGCAGGAAAGAGGATATGACGGAGATCCTCTGTTGTCTGTTGCAGAACCTCTAGAACTTGGTCCTCTGTTGTCTGTTGCAGAACCTCTAGAACACCAAGTCAGACCTTCAAATTTCAGGCGCTCACTCGAGCAACCTTCAAAAATTTTGAAAAATGGGCAAGAATGATTTCCAAACACCTGGAAATCTGATTACCTCTTGCTCGACGTCTCCTGTGGCCGGATCTGATCACGCCGGTGGATTAAAGAGCTGCTGGACAGTTGGAATTTTCTCTGTTCAGCGATTTTGGATGCTTCTCAGGCATACGCTAGAATTCAAACATAAACTAGACAGAAGGGAGAAACCAACGATTGTTTCTAAAGCTCATTTAGAGCAATGGCTCTGATACCATATCAGATAACAAGATAATGAAGAATATAATATCTCCTTTCATACTAGAACGTGTGAGGTTCGACTCAATTTATATTGACATTCATTTGTATGTTACAATTGTAAGTTATGGTAATAATGATAAACATCTAAGAATACAGATATGGAAATGATTCAATCTGGAAGGATTATCACGTAACCGTGGATGTTGTATCCCTGTGATTGCGTATTGATGAGGCTGGCTGTCGATTTGGATCTGCCATTTTATTTGCAACGGCTGTACAGCAATTCTTGACATAGTTGGTGTCAACGGCTGGACAATTAGCCTTAACAAGCATAAAAGTTCAGACAAACCACTTGTATTGAGTGTTGATTATTCAATAACTATACAAAGAAGAAATGCAAGATATAAGTAGATATACATATCAAACCTCATGTTGAGTCGGATCATCCAGTGGCTTTATATTATTGGATTCAGAAAAGAACTTAGCACGTGATCTGGTAAAACTATCAAGAGCACTGTAATTAAGTGGCCCTGCTTTAGTGGCCTTGAGAAATGAAACACTTCCCGGTGGGCAACTCCATCTTTGTGGTCCAACTCCTCGAAACTTTTCATTCACCGGTTCATGGAATTTAGTTTCTGCTTTTCTTGCTTTCAGCTGTAAACACATTTCAATTAGCAAATGTCACCCACACATCAATATATTACATCTTTGCTTCACATAGAATGCAAGACCTTAGATGGTGGACGCACAACTTGTTTTACTAGTCATGATGCAGTGTGCAGAAAAGACATTTTTTGGGAAAACTCAAACTAATGCAGATGAAAAATTATATATATGTAATTAAATTAAAGCATATCATTAAAAGTGAACTTGGTTCCTTTGTCTGCACTAAGCTTAGACTTGTGACAAAAACTCAAGTTGGAGAGAAAATAGTGACTGCTTATTCAAGTCAATGGAAAGTGAAGTCATTGTTGGAAACCAAGTTGTTGAAATATTCTTTCTTAGACTTTCACCAACACAAAATATTCATTAATATTCTCTACATCTAGAAAAGATTAAAGCAAACAAAGAGAAACATACTTTGGCATTTTCTCTTATATAAGGGTCGTCCATGGCAGGTTGACTGTAGAAATCCACGCAGTCGATCACATCTCCATTATCCAACTGAAAATTAACAAAAAAAATTGTTAAATTTGAAGATGGAGCTAGGAGGGCAAAGAGGTTTGGTGGCCCAGAAATTACTTTTTCAGATTTTTCACATTATTTTGTTAGTATCTTCTTTGGCCTGTTTTTCTAAAAACCATTATAAATGTTTCTTTAGTCAACCTGAATATAGTTGACCACATGTGCCATCTTAGAAATTCAAAAATTGATTAATAGTAGGCCTTCCTTTTCCAACCGGTGTTGAAGACATCGTTTTCTTAGAGAAGAAGGCGGGAGAAGGAAGTATGTCATTGCTCATGTGCAAAACTTGCATGCGCCAATACCCGTAAAAAAAAAAATGTAGTATGTATAGATACTAGAGTATCTTCCACATTAAACATAGATAACATTACATGAAAAGCATGATTTGGAATAAACTGTTACTACCTAAGTTACCTGAGTACGAGTACAATTCGGATATTGGTACGATAACTTTAGAAAACGGGGGTTATATATAAACGCAAAACAACACCAAAAAAGTTCATTTCTACATTTAAATGAACAAGCGATTTTAAATAAAAATATTACATGTTAATGAAAAATAACTCTAAAAACAGAATAAAATTAAATTACGTAAAACTAAGCAGCTTAAGTTGGTTTTGATCTAAAAAGTACCAAGTGTGTTCAAGTACGCACTCTGATTACAGATATGGCGAATATAGACCTTATTGAATTGCTCGTATTGCCTAGGTTACTACTTATGGCTTGATATTAATTGCTGTAACCATGAACAATCATGCACTAGCCAGTCATGACAAGACCATCTTATGACCTCTTACTATGTACTCGTTGATGTTGCCTACAGAAATTAGTATGGTTTCAAAAATCTTATGGGGCGTTTGATTCAGAGGAATCGCTGGAATTTTTGAATCAAATTTTTTGTTTTTTTAAAGAAATGTAGGTTTCCAGATCTTTTTGACTACCTATCTTTGACAGCTCCCATCGAAAGTCAGGTCAGTCACTCCATACATTGGATAACATCCAAACACTGGATCGGATACAGGAAGTGTGCAATTTAATATTGCGTTATCTCTTTCTTTAACGCTTTGTCTTTGTAGACGCCTCTAACTTGATATTTGCAAATTTTAGTATGCGCACAATTTTTTACAGTGCAATGCTAGCAGAAGTCATTCCCTTTTTCCAGATGATTTTATATTCGTGCAATGCTAGCACAATTTAATAATGCGTACACTGAGATGCTCACTTTCTACTGCCTTCTACAGATTTGTCCTAGAAGAAGAAAGTTTTGCTAAGTAGAGATTCATTTGCTTTTACAGAGTTATTTCGTTGCTGTTGCCATCAGAAACACTTGCTTAAAGTTGGCTCTGTTGTTTCATTTTCGTGTATTTTTGAAAGACAACAGCAATTATTTTTATAATTACTTCTATCTTGATGTTTTTATCCCGGCTACTTTTTTGTTGGATTTTTAAAATTTTGGGTGGAGTTTTTTATTTTTAAAGTTAGAATGCTGCAGAAAATCCGACGGTCATATGTTTTTACTTCTAGAGTTTAATGATGGGTATTCCAATAACAATAACCACTGTGGTTACCAAATGTTAAGGAATAATAATAATAATAAATAAACAAATCCTCTGCAAAACATAAAATCTCATAAATCTGACTCGAAATAGTTGCCATAAGACAATGTTGATAATGATAAGATGGTGGTCATGATAGAAAGGAAAAGAGCAATTTTATCGGTATACACAAGTGGTGTAAGTGAATGATGACTCTGATAGTCATTCAATCATCTAACCAAAACCGTCCATCTGAAGTATATGAATAGTTGGGAGAAAAATGTCGCGTACTGACACATGCAAAGGCTAAAAATATGAGAATGACATGTCCATTATCATGCCACTTGTTGGCACAGATGAACTGGCCGAGCTGGTGTAAGGTGAAACTCATAATTTTGGTTTGTCTTGTTTTCCAGGACAGTCATTAGGTGGGGGCATCGCTTGCTAGTTGGCATACAGCATTGTACCCACAACTGCCATCTTCAGCCATGGGCAAGCGGAAAAGGGTGGAGATACTTTATCTTTGATCGTAAAAAGGTGGAGAGATCTTAGTTGGCTCCTTCGATTATGCCCTTTAGAAATTAGGGGAACAAGACGGAAGATCCTCTGTTATGAACGTCAACACACGGACAAAATTCAAGTTCTGTGAAGAGACGCAACGAGCGAGCCTAGCCTAGCGTAGCCCGAGCTCCATTCGACTCGCTTGTTACTCGGCTCGATAAACCAAGTCTGAGCTCATACTCAACTCGTTTAAGTTCGTTTACAAGAAGTAGCGAAACCATACTCTCCACATCAAATTTCATTATTTTTTCAAATAACCACCAATATATCTATTGTAATCTCTTTGATGTGCTCAATTGTTCATTAATCAAATAAGAGAAGTACTCATTTGATGGAACATGGTTCCACAAGGATAAAATAAGTTCTACGCTAACCAAAGCATTCTCATCTGCCTTTAGTTTTGTTCTTATGATTAAGGAAGCACACAATATATTTGGCAACATAATTTCTCATTCATTTTCTGCATAACTGTGAAAAGATAAATTAACCATCTATATACATTCATGAAAAAAGCACATAACATAATGATTTACAAACTACTTCAAAAAAAATTAACAAGCATCTACATGTACAAGCATTGCATTATAATTAACAAGCATCTAACAATACCAACATGGAGAAAAATTAAATGACGAAAGAATGTATATATAATGAAGAGTATTCCCAAAGACACGAGGAAAAATCTAATTACAACTTATATAATTCAAAAATTAATCTCAAATACAAATATAAGTGCACAAAACACTCATTATAAGTGCGCAGAACACTGTGTACAAAACAAAATGAAGGTGTAACAATTACTTCTGGCATAATGTTTCACACACGCTCAATACTAAATGAAGATGCTGCAATTTAAGAACCCTGCGTAAACATACTTGCAGTTAGATGTTGAACATTGAACCTTCAATAGTCCCTCTCTCTCTTTTATGTCATTCTCAAGTACAATGTCAACTTTCTACATGACAGTAATTCTTATACACAGCAACACATGCACACAATATCACTCGTGTAAATCCAGCGAAGGTTTTGCACGCACTTTTGGAGCAAAAGTAACCAACATTGTGATTTTCATGATTTTGTTTTCAGATATTATATAATGGAATACAAAAGACATACTAACCTGGCCTATTATAGTCAAAATCCCAACAGATTGGTTGCTAACCAATCTTTGCTGTCAAATCAGCAACTTGTAAATGAGGTGAAAAAATTTTTTCTATTCTAAGGAATCCATCTTCCTCTGTCTACATCTAAGTAAGCAAGATTTAGTAAAAAATATGAATTAAACTCATGGCGGCAATATAAAGGATAACATGATACGAAATGATATGAACGATGAACTTACATAATATAGTTAAACTTGAACTATTCCAAAAAAGTAAATCCAGTTGCATTGTCTTCATTAGGATCCTAAAAACAATCCATCACCAGTTGATTAATAAGCAAACACAATAATACATATATAAAAACAAAATTAACATTGTAAACTTGGTTGAAGTTATACTTACCTTCAGCGATACAAAATTCATATAGATAGGGTCGCCATTGTGCTTTATTCAATCACTAAAGCTTCCATTGACTTTGGTGCTAATGCGTTATGCCTATCATCTAGAATTCGACCTCCAGTGCAAAAATCTGATTTAGAAGCAACTGTAGTAGTAATAAGAATAGAAGCATCACCTGTAAGGCTGTAACGATGAAGAATGGAATTATCCTCATTGGTTACAAAATGAAGTCCCTAAACCCCTAAACAAACTTATTATGTGAAAAACGAAGAGAAGAAATTGGGGCAATGACTGTACTATGGATTGAAGCAGCACTAAATCTAAAGCTTTGGCAGGACGAGTGGACAACCTTTGTAATCCCAGGCGCCGGGCCTCCGGCAGACCAAGAGAGATAGAGAGCGGGAGAGGTGGAGAGGAGACCAAGAGCAGGCGCAGCAGAAACCAAACTAGAGCGGCAAAGGCACAAAGCTGAAGGCGATCTGAAATTTTAGTTGTTTTCAACGTAACAGTAAAATTTTCGTGAAAAAGATAGAGAAACGAGTAGGGTTAAACAGTCGAGCTCCGTCGGCTCGACCTCGACTCCTTTACAAAGTCCAGCTTGAGTTAAGGAAACGAGTCGAGTAATTTCCAGCGTGTTCGGGTTGATCCTAAATCTCTAGTTGGCTCAACTAGTTGAACATTCCCACTTATACATAACTAAATTGATCACTATACATTCTCCATTTGTCCTGTCCTAAATGGTAGGCTCATCGGAGATATGGAATCTAATTTTTTTGGTTCGTGAGACACCAAAAACTACCTTTCCTTTATTTTTTTTGGTAATGCTGGTTATTATTTTTGCCTTTTCACACCAAGTTACATATCAGGGAATTAAAAGCTGGTTATGAAACAAAAATGATTACGTCAAACAGAGATTCCAGAATTAGATCTGGTGATCAAATAAATAGAATTGTCGAACGCCAAGTACCTTGCACCACGTATCTGCGTCCCTCAAAAATAAAAAACTAGAAATAGAGAACCTTATCTATGCGTAACGTTGGTCAACAACAAATATGTAAATTGATGACGTTGATAAGATGTTCCGCAAATTGGAGCCTGCACATGCTCGGTTTGTCGATCGGCCCACTTCTTCCCTTTTCCTGAATTTGATTGGGTACACCAAATTGCTGTCTGCACAAATCAATGGTGCGCGGCTCCCCACCTTCTAGCTGGCTCCTTTCACTTGGAGCACCTTTGTTTTAAAAAAAATCATCAAACCCACAGGCCTGCGCCCCGGCACCAAAGTATGGAAGGTAACTGTGAACCCAAAAAAGAAAAGAGACATTCTTATCTTGAGTCAAGATAGGTACATAGGCACATCCCATTGCATGGATCGAAGGTGCCGGGGAGGTTGGAGACTAAGAAGGGGGTTACTTATACCAAACGTTTTCCTTGTAGCTAGATCCGTTTTGCCGGTCTCTCTGAAATGGAAAAGGAATTTCACGTTCTTCCTTTTGTTTTCAGGAAAGGAAGTTTACGTTATTTGTTCTGACTAAGACTCGTCCCTAACTCGGCCTGACTTAGCCTTGACTTTTGGTTCTTGTTCGCTGGATTCACGTTATTTTAAAACTCGACGGATTCGACAAGTCAATTCCTGGACGTGATGACCAGTCATCTGAGTCCGATTCATGTGTTTGCCAACTATGCGGAGTACAAATAAAGCTTTAGTGTCCACTACTATGAGTATTGAGTTGTATTCATTCTTTCTCTCAGTAAACTTTTGATCTTCTTCAGCTTCCATCTTCTCCATCCTCTTCATTCTCTTCTTCTTCCTTTTTTTGTTAACACATAGGCTTATTTCTTGTGGGTAGGGAACTATCTTACAAGTGGTATGTGTTTTCTCTCTCTTTCTCTCTTTTAATTTGTATCTCTTAATTTGTGTCACGAATGATTGCCCAAACTTGGCTTGAGCTTACACGATTAAGCTCGACCCGAAGATTAGCTTGAACCAAGCAGAGCCCACTTGCCCATTTGAGCAATCTACTTTCTTTTTGGATAATTTTGTTAGATGTATTTTATACATTTTCTTTTTTCGAGTTTAACCAAGCCACGCATACTTAACTCGAGCTTGACTCGTCAGTGAGTTCATTTAATTGCTCGAACTTTAACGAGTGAGTTCTAATAGTTTAAATTAGCTCGTTAAACAGCCCTACCAATCAGACCTGATTATCAATTCCTCGGCCCAGGAACTCGTGAACTGCGAGGAGTCATCACTCATCACCAACTCTCCAGACAGTCAGGAGAGCTCGAATCTCTTATTTTTCTAAACTGTGTGTTGTATGAGAAAAAAAATGTTTTCTCAAGTTGTAAAACGACATTCTCACCCCTATAAATAGGGCAAGGGTCATCAGTTTATGGTGTCTTTTAAGTGGAGTGCCAAGTTAAGCGGGCAGCAGATATGCACTTGGGTATTTTGCTGATTTTTTTTAAAGTCTTTTTCATTATAAAATATTATGCTCAATTTTTTCTGCAACATAGAAGGTGCATATAACCAGTTTGGATCTGCTGTCTTTGGTTCGTGCTTGACCTGCTCACCTGCGTGAGCATTGTTTAAACCCTTTGTGCCCCTCTTTGTCATGTTGTTTTTAACCGTGCTTGACATATTTCTAAGACATTTTATTTCGTTCGCTTACAGTATTTGTTAAAGAAAAGTAATTAATGCCTATAGCTATCCCAAGTCCATTTGTTTTCTCTTGTCGAATTTATTAAGAACTCACGCTATATATATATATATATATATATATATATATATATATATATATATATATATATATATATATATATATATATATATATATATATATATATATATATATATAGAGAGAGAGAGAGAGAGAGAGAGAGAGAGAGAGAGTGAAAGATAGAATGGTACTCCATTGATATTTTGGTACGAGTTCAGTTCCCCGCTCCACCGCTGTTATTACGTCCACCCGCACTGTCATTGCAGATTGTTGGCGTCGATTTCGTTGTTTTAGCTGTTCGTAATCCACCCTATTTTAAGGAAGAAGCTGCCATTCGCAATTTTTCCCTTTTTTTTTTTTTGCTCTTTGACGCTTTTATAGTTCTGTGAGTGCACAAATGAAAAATCATTTGGACCTCCTCCATCGGATATCGATCACCAGCTCTTATGTTTTGTTCGGCAAAACATTTGATTCTTTTGA
Organism: Nymphaea thermarum; assembly: GCA_011799765.1. Lineage (NCBI taxonomy): Eukaryota > Viridiplantae > Streptophyta > Magnoliopsida > Nymphaeales > Nymphaeaceae > Nymphaea > Nymphaea thermarum. Next base: position 1,250,774 of record JAANDH010000003.1, on the reverse strand, counting down.
GAGTATACCAAATGCCCTTATGAGTTGTTCGGCAATTAAAACACTGTACAAATGTTTTGTGAATATACTCTAAAAATTTGATAAATTCATATAAAATTAGATGTCCAAAAATATTCACCAGCTCTTTTTTGGGGCTGATTGAGAAAAGACTTACAAATTGTTCTATTTTTCAAATGTCCCCTTTGGCAGCGTAGGCACTTTGTAAGTGTTTTATGAACCTTTCCTTAATAAATAATTGAGCCAGATTTATGAAACACTAGAAGTATTCTTGTGTTTCATGAACTTGCTTTTAATCTTTAGGGTTGATTTATTGATTTATGAACACTTACAAAATGTCCTTGTTGCCTAACAACGGTTCATTGGTTGTTTGATAACAATAACAATCCATTATTGTTTCTTGCATCTACTCCAACAATCAACCTTAATTCTTTGGATAGATATGGAACAACCACATACTGTTACAGTTACTAAACAACACTTTAAGAAGTATTTTTTTCATATGAATGTTGCTATAATATTTCTTCAATATGTTCAAAAGATTAGGACAGATCCACAATATTGCATAAGTTTTCTCAAATTTTTAGCTGCACCACATTGTTTGTTTTACTAAATTCGTCCTTTGAAATTTAGAGAGTAGAATATTTTTATCAGCCTTACAGGCTAAAGGTAAGCTTGGGCAGCGGAGTGCTAGCAGTCCATGAGGGACATGATCGGTTTCTCGATAGATGGAGAGAGTTCCTCGTCATCCTTTTTGGCATATATTGACATCGGCAATAGCGTTTTCGTCTTGTGGGGAAGAGAGTTATTTTTTCTTTGGATTGTGAACGTGACAGCCACTTGCATGAAGCCGGACTTCCTGACGGCTGCAATTCAAGCCGTGCTAAAATCTTATCAAAATGCAACGTCAATTCATGGCAATTATTGTTTCTCCTTTTTTTGTCCTACGTACTCTTCATCATGGTATATTAATGTAGCCACATTGAAAGACAAACGTGGCACACAGATATATAAATATATATATATATATGGAACAGTCCGTTTCTCCATGCTGATAAACTGAGAATGGGGTACGTCACAGTAAAATCAAATAAGAAAGTTGATAAAGAATGTTGGTGAGAGATGTTCCACAACTTGAAACTTCGGACGTGCTTGGTGTACGATCGGCCCATTTCTTCCTTCATTCTGAATCCGATGTTCCACATTCAAGTGCCGCACACGCTTTGTCTGACGATCGGCCCATTTCTTCCTTCATTCTGAATTCAATGTTCCACAAATTCAAGTGCCGCACATGCTTTGTCTGACGATCGGCCCATTTCTTCATTCTGAATTTGATGTTCCACAAATTGAAGTGCCGCACATGCTTTGTCTGACGATCGGCCCACTTCCTATCTCATTCTTTAATGCACCAAATCGGTGTTTGAGCGCCCTCTTAGCTTTCATTTTTTTGGGTGATAGTTGAAATTAATTGGGTTTGTGAAACGCTTAGAGGATCATTGGACGACATCTTGGTTTTGTGAAAAGTTGACTTTGCAAAAACTAAGTTTAATGCGTTTTAAAAACCTTGTTATTCATTTGTTTTGTTTTACGCATCAGTTTTGTCAAAAACTGGGTTTGACACCCAAACACTCTAAAAGCATAAGCAGTCTAAAGCACCTCCTTAGTTTGAGGAAACAAAATTTTTAAAATGAAATAAACTGGCCTGTTCTACGTGTTGACACACAAGATGTCAGTTTGGTTTGTCATCCAAACACAAATGTTTGAGACATGGAGTAGAGCAGATTCTTGAATTTCAGGGTTGCATCTTTTGGATTTTTGAATAATCTCACATTCAAGAGTTCCAGATATATATTGATGACGGTTATATGAGCTTGAACTTCAAGTTATCTTGTGTCATGGATCTCATATGTGCCATATGTACGTGTAAATAGAATCTAAATGTTCGGCCAGACAGACACACAGTTGGAGAATTAGAAGAAATGATCTCTTGAATTACATCCATGAGTCTCTTATACATATAGCAGTTTACAAATTGAGAAACATCAGAAAGAGTCTGTCTAAACGGACTAGACAGCAGCTCTCAATGTAAATGGTTATGAACCGTTATCATCCTTCGTCCAATCCCGGAGAAATGAATCACAGAAAAAGTCGTCGGGTTCCGCATCGAGGAACCAGTCTCCGGCTCCTCCTCCTAGTGCAAATTCTTCTTTTCCAGGCAGCGATGGCAGACTGGAGCTTGACGGCTCTGCAGCAACTGATAAATGGTCTGCCATCTTCGAGCCGTCCAGCGGCTTGGAGGAGTTGGGAGGGATGAGGCTTGGCTGGCTCCATGGTGAATGCATCTCGAGCAGCAACTCACGCATTCTCATGGAGACTTTGTGAGGTTGCGGCTTGTAGACGACTGTGCGAGGTGGAGGGGTAGCTGGGAGCTCCAGTGCAGCTGGTTTGCCTGAAACCCTTTTGTCCAAGTGAGAAGTCCAGTAGTTCTTGACGTCGTTGGCTGTCCTCCCGGGCATCCTTCCCGCAATCAGCGACCATCTTGGTGTAAAATTCGAAAGCTACAATTTGTTACCCGAAATAGATGGAATCTTAGTCCGCTGGCGAAATTGAACAGTGAAGAGGCTGGCCGTTCAGCATCGTTAATGTTTTTTAAGAAAATGTAATCACACCAATAGACAAAGAACATTCTAATTCAGTGGATGAAGAAAAACAAATTTCTTCATTGGTTAACGTGGATATGCTAATCCAGTTTCTGACATGATAAACCAAGTCCCTGGTTAGGTGTTCTTATCGGCGGAGCAGAACGGCGTGGCTTGTAATTCGAACCGGCGTCCCTTTGTGACAATGTGTATATGCAATATACAGCCGATATCTGGTTCTTGGCACCGGTAACTAGTAAAAAAAGATCACGAGAGGATGTTGCTCTGGCTCATCCCCGCAGTGTATCCCCGCCCTTTATTTCAGATAAACGCCACGTAGAAAGAAAAGGGTAAGCGCTCGGTGATAAACATTACAGCTGGGGCCCGATAACTTGCATCTGCACTCTCCGCAGGCAGCACCATTCAGGCCAATTCCTGCGTTAGAGAAAGTGAATTGACCCGAGAAAAATTTTCGAAGGTGTTATTCTTTTTATTTTCTACAACCTTAAAAGGGTGTTTTCTTTGTTTGTTTCATTTTCTTAAACAAGTTTTACATTTTATATCTTTTATTTACACATTTTGTTAATGGGGAGAGGGGTCGTGGTTTACCGAAGGCACCCCTACGCCGAAGTGGGGCCATCGGTTCCACACCGATAGCTGGCTTTTTTCTATCGATTTTTTTATCCTATGATTGACAATGTCTCCTTGACATAAAGGAATAGTGAAAAGAGTCTCTGTTTATCTTCAGTCCAGCTCGTGAACTTAGCCAAAGCTATATCATAGCACCAAATTGTCAGAAAAGCTTGGTGACCTGATGACAAGAGAGTCTGCGATCGAAGCCCCGATGAATGGCGACCAAATTGCATTTTTTCGACAATACCTCAACATTCATAACCTGGTTATGTGTACCATACTGGGGCACAAATTTTAGCACCCCAGTATTGTTATTGACTAAAATACCTTGTTCCCAGTAGAAAAAAAAACTTTTGAAAACAAAAAAATGAAATGGAAAAAAAAGTAAAAAGACTATAAAAAACATTTTTAACAAATTACCAAAATGCTCTTCCCTTCAACTTTCTCTCAACATTCACTGCTTGGTTGACCCTTACAGGATGTGCCGAGTGACACCGCTCCAAAATTTTGAGTAGATTCATAAAACACTATGTATGTTATAGGGTAGATTTAAGGCGGTTTCATTAAATAGTAACAATTTGTTACTGGTGCGTACCAGCTAGCACTGTGTGGAAGCATGGATTTTTCAAGTCCAATGATAGTTGGGCTATTACCCAAACTAATAATTATGAGCTCATACTTTAGGGGTTTTTTGGCAGGAAGAACAATTTGTAAGCACTCCATGAGTCTACCTCAAACATTTCATATATTTTGCATTCATTTAGTCGACCTCAAGAAATAAAGGAGAGGTTGCCGACAACAATGGGAGTACTATAAGAATTGCCAAGAGAATAACAATAAGAATTGGCATCTACTTTGTGTCATAACCTAATTTCTTCTATGATATACATTTTACAATTGGTCAGCCATATTGACAATGCAGAGAGTGGAGAGTAATCCTCCATAAGAGTACATAATTAATGCCCGAATGAGACCATCTATACTTCCAAGTTGCCAAAGCTCCCTTTTTTTTCCCACCACCGGGTCGAGGGCTACTGGGTGGCCTGGGTTCCAGGGCACTAGTTATATAATTTTAGATTTTTAAAAGGCACTTGTATGTATGTAAATTCAAAAAACATCCATGAAATTTTAATATAAAAATAATCATTTTTTGTGGGTCTTTGTCCACACTTCCCTCTGCCCCCTGGTGGGTGGGGAGTGGCGTGCATTTCTGATTTCTCAAAATAAGATGTGATTCGTATCAGCTGTCGGTTGCTTCTTCAACAATTTCTGATCTCCCTTGCTAGGATAAGAGTAGCCTTAAATTAAGTGGGCCATCGAAACTAAATGATAAGCGTAGCCCATAGCTTCAAAATATAAATTCCATTGTACTATCAAACAAATTCAGTGGGCGGTAACTCCTTTGTAGATGGGCACTAATTGAAAAAAAAAATCTTAGACCCAATATCCGATGCAACAAGAAATGTTTGATGGGCATTAAACAAAAGAATGAGAAGCAATAATATATAAGGAAACTAACAGTTAGAGACTTGGAGCCTTAGAAGCAATCCATACATTGTAAATAAAAAAACTGAGCAAAACTGAGTGGGCAACCTCCCACACAAGCCCAACAAGTGGTTCAACTGCACTCCATGTGTTTTCGAATAGGTAGGTTTTAGTGAGACCAAGTTAAGAAATCTAGGAGATTAAGGTGTCCTCAGGACATCTGAAGGGTGATGGCGCCAGAACCAGTAGCACCTGGTTTTAGCCTGAAATTTTGTGATTAAAAAACTTGTTTTGATGATATAAGTTTTTAACATGAACTTAACAAATGTTCTTCATGAATGTCCTCTAAAAATTGTGGTAGACATGACACTAAAACAAAACATTATGTGTGTTGCGAACCGACTATGTCGAGCCGGACCAAGCCAGCAGTATGGGATCGTCCTTGGTCAGTTTAGGCATTACTTGGGAAGCATGTGGGATTCAATCGGACGCTAAGTCAAGTAAAAAGCAATGCATGTAGAATGTGCAGCGCGGTAGTGCAGCGACGAAGCGAATAAGTGCATAATAGTCACCAATCCCTTTGGAAGTGCAAGTCTATCGTTGGGGAATCAGATAAGTTCCCCACATGTAGCATTTGGATGTGCACGGGAGTGTGCTTGGGTTAGGGGCAATTCCCCCGGTGGATGCATATGTTGCATCCATAACCACGTAGAGTTATGCGGGAACGAGCAAGTGAATGTTTGTCGTCGAGTAGCACGATGGTCGACCATCTTGCTTAATGACATATAGTTATCAACTGGCTTCGGTTGGGGACTTTCTCACAGGAGAAATCTACCCACACTCAGATTTCGTATGGAAGTAGATAGGTGCTTAAAGGAATGGCGATGTTCTGAGAGGGTCTCATGGCCACGGCTTGCCGATAGTCTACTGTTGGATAAACTTGGGTGATGGTGTGGTGAGTGCGTAACACTCCTCGTATAGTCTGTGGTCCCAAAAGATTGATGGAAACGTCCGCTACATTGAGAATGAGTCAGGCTGGTCGAAACCTTCAGAAACCTTTGGCGCCGTAGAGAACAAATAGGATTGAAAAAAGTCGGCTCGTGACAATGTGGTATCAGAGCAGAACGACTTCTCGGAAAGAACTTGAAAGATGATAACAATGCAAAGATATAATCAACAAGTGGTTATGAAGAACGTTGGCTTTTTATTGGTGCCCCATAGTTTGGGCATGTTTGTCAGACATTGATTCAAATGACCGCGTTGGTGTTGATCAAATGGAGATCACATGTTCCAAAGATGGTATCTGGGTGTCAGGAGCAAAAAGGCCAAGAGAGCTGCTCACTAAAGCAGATAGGGTGAGAGGCTCAACGTGAAAAAGGATTATCCAGGAGGGCAAGGGCTCTTAGTGTAAACATGACTCTAGGAAAGGAGTATGCAGAGCACAATTTGGCAACACATCTTGAAAATTTTGATACTTAGTGGTCGTTGGGTATGTTCAAAACTATACTAAGGAAAAGTGCAAACAGTGATAGAAAAGTGAGAAGAACTAAGGATGGACTTGATGCAAAACATCTGATAAGGCAGGTAGCCACAACAATGTAGAAAGCCCCGACATGGCGGGTGTGTCAATCTGACGGATGTTGGCAATTGAAAGAAATGAAAGGGATGGCTGCAGAATTTCTCTAGCTCGGGGCAAAGTCACTGAGAACAATGACGATTTGGTGGTGGGAGAATGTTGGGGACTGACTATGTCTAGCCCGGCCAAGCCAGCAGTATGAGATGTTGCTTGGTCAGTTTAGGCATTCTTATGAAGCATGTGAGATCCAATCGAACGCTTAGTCAAGCAAAAAGCGATGCACGTGGAATGTGCAGCGTGGAGGTGCAGTGAAGAAGCGTATAAGTGCATCGTGGTCATCAGTCTCTTTGGAAGTGCAAGTTCGTCATTAGAGAATCAGATGGATTCCCCACTCATAGGGTTTAGATGTGCATGGGGGTGCGCATGGGTTATGAGCAATTCTCCCAGTAAATGCATATGTTGCATCTACAACTGCGTAGAGTCACGCGGGGATGAGCAAGTAAATGCTCGTCGACGAGTAGGACGATGGTCGACCGCCTTGCATAATGACATAGAGTCGTCAACTGGTTTCGATTGGAGACTTCCTCCTAAGGGAAGTCTATCCTCACCTAGATTTTGTTTGGAAGTAGATAGGCGCTTAAAAGAATGATGATGTTCTGACATGGCCTCATGACCATGGCTTGCCGATGGTCTACTGTGGGATAAATTTGGGTGATGTTGTGCTGAGTGCGTAGCACTCATCGTCTAATTCGCGGTCCCAAAAGATTGATGAAAGTTTTTGCTATATTAAGAACGAGTCGGATTGGCCGAAGGGTTGAGAAACCTTTGGTGTCATGGAGACCAAATGGACATTAAAAAATCTAGTAACATGGTGAACTCTACAGATTTAGTACACTAGTGTGACTTTACCGTCCAGAGAATGCGATAAGGGCCGTCAACACATGTTTGAAGCTGGACTTCGGCGATGAATGCAAATGATAGGGCGCAAAGCAGATGGAAAATGAGCCGTCAATTCATAGCAATTATTGCTTTGCCTTGTATTGCCCTACAGAGACGACAAGGGGCGTAAGTCTGGGGACCTACTCCCTCCATGCATGAAGCTGGACGTCGCGATGAATGCAAATGATGGCACGCTAAAATCAGATGGAAAGTGAGCGTCAATTCATTCCAATTATTGCATCGCCTTCTTTATGTTTTTTCTAGCCGTCGCTGTTAACGTATTGGTGGTGTCTAAATGCCGCCTTGTTAGTACTAACAAAGGAACGGAATTGTCTTTTGTATCTTGTTACCAAAGATTCTTCCATACAAACCGCACGTCCCCAAAAATGAGAAACTAAGAAAATAGAGGTACGCTACAGCAATCAATAATAAATATGAAAGCTGATAAGGAATGTTGAAGGGAGATGTTCCACAAATTGAAGTGTCGCACGTGCTTGGTGTACGCTCGGCCTACTTATACCTTCATTCGGAATTCTGAATTCGATTTAATGATAAGATCTTCCACAGCCGCACAAGCTTGGTCTGATGCATAGCAGAGCTAGATATTTTGTTTAAAATGGAATAATCCAAAATTTTCATGTTTAAAGAATATATATATATATATATATATATATATATATGTGTGTGTGTGTTGTTTTCTGTCACTCTGAAATAGATTTAATGTGGCAAATCGGCGTCGGCAGCACATGCAGCAGATGGTGGCCAATCAATAGACTGGCATCTGGAGCTTAATTTACTCCCAACCATTCAATTAAATGGCTCTCCGCTTTTTATAGACTCCCTCCACTGTGGAGCACCACGGTCCTCAAAATTTTTTGAAACATGCATCTGCACTGTTGACGCAGGTACGGATGTGACACATATTCTAACCACACTTTTTCTCCTATTCATTTATTTTTTTCCTTCTTTATGTATATAATAAAAATTTTAAAAAAAATTAATTAAGTAATATATATATATATATATATATACATATATACCCCTATATCCAAATTTTTCTGGGTTTGCAACATGCCACCTGCCGCCCGCAACGAACTCGCATAATATAGTATGTTATATTGACGGAACGTTCACGGATAAACTTTGCTAAGGCGATGGCAGCTCTCCTTTTTTTTAAGTATTTTTTGTGGTTTCATCATTTAGAATATTAAACGAAGGGTATTTTTTTGCATTTTCACCGTCTTACCTTTAATGGGAACATTTTTTTGTGGAGGTCGAGGTTTGCATGCCCACTCCTTAAATTTGAGGTAGTTTCGAATTTTTTTTCGTAAAAAAATGTACAGTTTACATTTTTCTGTTTTTCCCCAACTCCTTTTGTCCTCATAAAAATCATTTTTTTATTTTAAATTAAAGCATTTTAGTAATTGTACATCTCCATGCATAATTTTTTCTTTTGTGAGTGTGCACATAACCAGTTTCTTATTTTGTGCTGCTTGTCAACTTTTACGACAGATCGGGTTAAATGCACACTCCTGTGCATGCCAAACAACTACACATACACAGTGAAGGAAAAAGAATAGAGTTAGCTATTTTCGAAACTGTTTTACATTTGTTCATTTTAAACTTTTAACTTTTGTCTTAACGTTTTTTTATCCTCCAAACAAGCTTGATTTTCACTTAAATGAAGTTATTTTGGTTATCACCGTGCGCAATTTTTTCTGTACGACTGTAATGGTGATGAACCCGTATCATCATTCGTCCAATCCCATGAATCAAAGAATAAGTCGTCAAGTTCAGCATCCAGGAACCAATCGTCTCCTCTCTTCCTAGTGCAAACTCGTCGTCTCCAAGCAACCTTGGCACACAGAGTTTGACGACTATGCTATTGAATAGTGGTCCTGAGACCTATCTCTATATATTGTAACTACAAGATGATCCACTTATAGTTAGTTACATGATTAAATAAGAAAACTACCCATGAATTGAAAAAATTAATCTGTAACTGTCCGTTGCTGGGCATTAGAAAAACCTAGGAGGCAGTCTATAAAAGCCCAGCTTATCTTTTACTTAATGTTAATGGTAAGGTTTGCCAACCCTACGCCTCTTAAAAGCAAACCCCCCTTTGGTCTGCCTATCATTGTCCATTAAGGGATCAAACTCTTTTTAAGAGAATGAATCCGATGGTATGTCAATCAAGAAATAGAAGAACAGGGGCAGGATTTACGTGGTTCGGCTTGAACGCCTACGTCCACGGGAGGTAATCAACAACTTTTCTTATTTCTGCTCTGTTACATTTTGCACATTGCAGAGTATAATTTATTTTGAGTTTACAACGGCTGAAAGAGCCAAGAGAGGAAAGAATGAGTGGAAGGAAAGTCGACAATCTGCAACGTTCTTTTCTTCAACGTTCCTTTAGGAATTGTCCTTCCATAACAGAATAAGGAAACTCGTTGGGAGGGATGCAACAGATACATCTCCATGAGTTGATTTTCTCCAAGGGGTTGTAACAATCTCCCCCTCAAGTTGGTGCACATATGTCAATCTGTCCCAACTTGTTTGAAATAAATTTGTGCTTGTTTCGTCCAAGAGCTTTAGTTAGGATATTTGCAAGTTGATTGTCACTATTAACATATGGAGTTTCTATAGTTCTATCTTGAATTTTTTCTCTAATAAAATGACAATCAATTTCTATATGTTTCGTTCTCTCATGAAAAACTGGATTTGTTCCAATGTGGATAGCTGTCATGTTGTCACACAGGAGTTTCATAGGGTTCTTTACGTCCACCAGCATGTCTTTCAATAAAGCTTTCAACCATACCAGTTCACAAGTGCAAGATGCCATAGCCCTATATTCTGCCTCTGTGTTTGATCGAGCTACGACTGACTGTTTTTTGCTCCTCCATGTTACTAGATTTCCTCCAACAAACGTGCAATAGCTTGATGTAGATCTTCTGTCATTGGGATTACCAGTCCAATCTGCATCAGAGTATCCAAAGACTTCAAAAGATTTGTTTCTTTTCATTAAAATCTCTTTTCCAGGCGTTCCCTTTAAATACCTTACTATTCTATGAGCTGCTTCCACATGTGTCGATCTTGGCTTATGCATGAATTAACTTATAAGACTAACTGCATAAGTAATATCTGGACGAGTAACAGTAAGGTAAATTAGCTTGCCAACCAATTTTTGAAAACTATGAACATTTTTCACCACTTCACCATCATCATGTGTAAGTTTGCAATTGAATTTCTAATGGAGTGTCGGCTGGCTTAGCTCTCATGCATCCAGTTTCCTTAAGGAGATCCAAAACATATTTCCGCTGACATAAGAATATTCCTTTATCTGAGTGTGCCACTTCTATACCCAAAAAGTACCTTAACCTGCCTAAATCTTTTAGTTCAAATTGGCTATGAAGATACTTCTTGACTCGATTCATGAAGTCAATATCGCCACCTGTCATAATGATGTCGTCAACATACACAAGGAGTATTGTGATCTTTGAACCTCGTGTGGAAACAAGCATGGTGTAGTCAGCAGAGCTTCTTTTGAATCCAATCTTGGCAAGCGCATCACTAAGACGGGAAAACCATGCACGTGGAGATTGCTTAAGTCCATAAAGGGCCTTTTTTATCGACACACGTAGCTCATCTTGTTTTCAATGCCTTGAGGAACCTCCATGTAGATCTATTCATTGATATTTCCATGCAAGAATGCATTTTTTACGTCAAGTTGCATAATATCTCATTCTTTATTTGCAGCAACTGAGAGTAACGTTCTGACCGAATTCATTTTTGCAACTGGTGCAAAGGTTTCAGTGTAATCTTCTCCTTCAGTTTGAGTGAACCCCTTTGCTACTAGTTGGGCTTTGAAGCATTCAATGGTGTCATCACTTTTATATTTTACCTTGTAGATCCAATTGCATCCAACAATCTTCTTCCCATCTGGCAAAGGTACTAGGTCCCAAGTGTTATTTTTCTGTAATGCTGAAATTTCCTCTGTCATGGCATCTCTCCACTGTTTGTCTTTGCTAGCCTCCTCATAGTTTTTTGGTTCTTGGATAGAATAGGTCTTTAGGATATAGTCTTTGTAGGATTCAGACATGTTGTCAAAGGTAAAGTAGTTGTCGATGGAGTGAGAGTTGTGGGTGGATAGGTAAGTGTAGTAGTCACTAAACTTTGATGGAGCTTTTTTCAGTCTTGATGAACTTCTAAGGTTTTCCGTAGTGGTGGACTCAAGTTGACTGGTTTGTTGCTTCGCCACAGGTTGGTTTGATTGAATGGTAAGTTCAAGTTGAGGGGCTAACTCAGCTGACTCAGGTTCATGAAGGTTTTGGTGTTATTCTTCATTGGAGGCATTTTCATTGACGGGAGGCTCAGGAGTAGCATGATAAGATCCATGAACATCATCAAAAATTCCAACTAGTGGACGCATGGAGTTGTTGACTTTTGTAGAATTTGCTTCTTCCTGTCTAGAAAAATCATAATATGGCTCTTGCTCAAAAAATTTGACATCTTAGTCACAAAATATTTTTTTAAAATTGGATCATAACATTTGTATCTCTTTTTCCTACTAGAATAACCAAGAAAAATACACTTCATAGCTCTTTTGTCAAGTTATTTCGAAAACCAGCTTGTATATGAGCAAAACATTTATACCCAAACACTTTTAAGTGTTGGATGGAAATTTTTCTATTCAACAAAAATTCAAGAGGGATTTTGAAATCAATACTAGAGCTTGGAATTCTATTGGCGAGGTAACAAGCTGTTCCAATAGCGTCGGTCCAAAACTTTTGGGGAACGTTCATGTGTATCATGAGAGAACGGGCAATATTGAGTAATTGCCGATTTTTACGTTCCGCCACTCCGTTTTGTTGTGGTGTTCCGGCACAAGAGTTTTGGGGTTGAATTCCGCATTTTCGCATGAATTCTTTTAATGTTTCATGCATGTATTCCCCTCAATTGTCGGACCGAAGCTTTTTTATTCTAATACCATATTGTGTGAAAATCATGTTATAAAATTCTTCAAAAATTTTTGGAACTTCACTTTTGAATTTTAAAAAATATAACCATGTGACACGAGACTTGTCATCAATGAAAGTCACATAATACTTATAACCCAAATAAGAGTCTACCGGGGCTGGTCCCCAAACATCGGAATGTACCAAATCAAAGAATTCAGTAGATCGTTCAGAAGCATGATGAAAAGGTAATCTAGACGACTTGACAAATTCACATGCATCACAAGCAAAATGATCAACATGGACATTAGGAAACAAAAGTTTAAAATTACGATCTGAATTATGCCCCAACCGAGAGTGCCACTTTTGATAATCTGAAAAACATGCATTTTTGGAGTAGGTAAGAAGGCTCGAGTCTGGTTGATCCATCACGTACAACCCATTGAGTTCACGTCCGCTACCAATCTCCCTCCTCGTTGTACGGTCCTGAAAGATCACTTCCTTTGGAGAAAAAAATGCTATTTGAAATAACCAGACAGTTGTGAGAAAAAAAACATGCTGCCCGAAGAAAAAGGAGCTGATTGCAGGCCAACCGTTCCGCTGCCTAGATCTAACATCTGCAGCAACTGGTAACTGGTTTGTCATCTTCTTTAACCTGTTTCCCAGTAGCCGATGCATGCATCCTGAGGTCCTTCTCATCAATCGAAAACCTACCACGCTTGATGTTTGGACTTTGAGTGGTTAAGTCATTTCAGCCTGCAACTTTTTGAGCCCCGGCATATCAATTCCGTCCAAATCTATCTATGTCAAAGAAACATAAATTTTTACCTTTGTTTGGGGAAGCAGAAGTCCGTTGTCGAGGTCCTTTTATTATTTATTAGTAGCTTTTGAACCCATCCCATGTGCTGGTGCCACATTTCAATGGGCAAAGAAACAAGTATAGTACCGGGTTTGGGCAACAATAACACATGGTTATGTCTCATAAATCAGAACCCACCTTTTATTAGTGGCTTGGCTCATGAAGATGTTCCATATTTTTTCACCATATTAACGAGACGGTAACTAGGTGTTGCAGTCGCCAAAGGGGCGCTAAAGGAGACTTTAATCGTCCAACTTCTACTGTTACACTTTTTTCCACCGACGGAATGGGTGTGTCTTACACTGATGGATGGGCAAACGGCTTTGTGTGTGTGAGAGAGAGAGAGAGAGAAATGAGACTCGTTAAAATTAATTATTAAAGTAACCTAACCTTATAAATATGATTTCAAGAAGGGTGATGAAAAACATATATTAAGTTAGTCATTTTCTAACTTTAATAATAGTTTTTTTAATTACTGAGAAATGAACAACCATTTTAACATCAAAAAATTGATAGTAGAAAATATCAATTTTTTATAAAAATAACTTGAAATAAAACATAATTTATATAAAATTAGCATTTATAAATACATTAGGAAGTTCCAAATTTCATTTGATCATTTTTTTGTAAAATTTAAAATTTTTGGCTTTTTCCTCACCCACATATACACATATACATATATCAATTGGGTAAGATACATAAACCTTTAAAATTAATTATTAAATTACTCTTTTTGCAATTTAACCTTATAGATATGATCTTTAAGGGCTAGTTGTGAGAAGTGCCAGTTTCCCTCCCCATACTTCTTCCCGCATTTCCTTTGCAAGCAATCTTCCTCCCTGCTCGATGCACCTCTCCGTATTACCATGCTTGTAGCGACACTACTGCAGATGGCTGCCGGAGCCATTGCCAAGCGCCTCACCTTGAATTAAGTGGGAGTCAGCGTCTCTGGATTTGAATGTCCGGTTTGGACAAGAAGTGCATGTATAGTTACAGGCCCTTGTAGGATTTAACAACAACATCATGTTTTTGGAAGCGGTTAATTTAGCAGTCCGAAACAGATTATTTGGGGCTAATTAAGGTACCTTAATCTCTAGCGCGGGTGAGGGAGATAAGAACCCCACCACTGGTGATAGGCTAAAACTCTCTTCTTTTTTTTCTATCTGCAAGGTTTAGAAGCCTGAAAAAAATTATGATTACTCCATTCAACTTCAAAATAACATCAACTACTAAATAACATCAACTACTAATGGTTTGGATTCAAAAGAATAGTGACTACGGGTTTCAAATTGACAACCAAACTCTCATTGGCCCACCAGCCTAACCAGCTCTGCTACTCCTCTAACCTTACCAGCCAGCTATGCTGCTCCGGTTACCTTTATCTGTAGTCGCTATTGAAGAAATGCGTGAAGAATCTGCAATGGCAGTAGCTGTCCATGGCCTTTACATGCCTTACAAAGAGGTTAGAAATCCCATAATGTCTCCAACTAACAAGCTGGGATAAGGATAGCCAAGTTTTTGAAATATGAAGCTACTGCCCATAAGAAGTCAGGCCTGGGCCACTGCCCATGACTGTGGCTATATATATATATATATATATATATATATATATATATATATATATTAAAATATTAAAAACCAGTCATTGGTCTGAATTGGGCCCACTAGGACTGGCCCAACAACTTGTCAAACCTACCCCGCAGCCAATTTTTATATATATTAAAATATTAAAAACCAGTCATTGGTCTGAATTGGGCCAACTAGGACTGGCCCAACAACTTGTTAGGCCTACCCGGCAGCCAATTTTTGGGCCCAGGTCCAAGTGGGATCATGTACCTGGTGCCGGGTTCGACTCTAGCCTTAATAAAAAAATCAGTAAGGAGAAAGTCTAAGTCACAGTGGTACGCCACTTTGGTGGCGTACCACGTACCGGTACGGCGGTACGGGTACCGATACGGTACCGGTACGGCCCGGATCTGGATCCGGGTCGGATCCAGATCCAAACACTATTTTAACAAAAAAACTCAAAAAAATATTTGTTTTTGATTTTTTTTTATTTTTTTTATTTTTTTTTATTTTAACATAAGAAGTGTTATTATAACTTAAAAAAATCATGATTTTAAGTTACTTGTGGTTTAATTATATATAATAATTATGGTTTAATTATATATAATAACTATTTTTATATATAATAGTCGCCGTACCCGTACCATGATTTTAAAAAATGCCGTACCCGTACCCGTACCCCCGTACCCGAACCCGTACCCGTACCCGTACCATTGTAACATAGGAGAAAGTTTGATCATGGAGAAATACAACCAAGCATCGATGTACACCCATCACAAAGATATCTTGAAACGAGACAAAGAACTCTCATTGGTTGACGTGGATATGGGAATCCTGACAAGATAAACCAGGGTTGGATTCATACAAAGACGAGGTACGTTCGTGTTTTGTTCTATTATATATGATGTCAGATCTAGGTTGAACTAATTCAGAAACCAAACCAGAGATATAAGTACTTCACATCAATTATGAATCCAATTGAATTCCAAAGCACGCATTTGATGCACAAAATGGCCAAACTGAAAATTTGTTTTATATATTAAAACAGTGAAACGTAAGTTCTTTTGCTAATTACAAAAGATTTAAAGACCGATGTGCTTTATATCCTACATATATTATTGTAGTCTCTATGCTTCTTTGACCCACGCATCCATCAACATCCCAATCTCTCTCTACGTTTTAGTATGCTGTTCATGGATGCTACCGGTCAATATTGAATGGATCCAGATATCTATGTCGGAAAAGCACTTAATGGCCGTAGCGATTATTTCCCAAGCAAATGTTTGAGAAAACTTGTGGCTTGGGTGATACCATAAAACCGGAGGCCACTACCCTTAATTCTGCCTAAATTTTTGAGCCAGTGGAGGCATTCAATTTGAGGAGGATGGATAATCATTCACACGGGACCCACTTAAATAATTTTGGTTGCATTTGATAGCCTCCAATCATAAACCCAAGCTACATTGAAAGGTTTATTTTAGGATATTTTTTGTCGGATCTCAGTAACATAAATTTTAAATTCATGTTACATGTTAAAAACCATATACTTAAGGTCCGATAGAGAGGAGGGGGAGAGAGGAGTGTTTCGTCCTTAAATTCATATATCTCTATAGGGTCTCAAATCCATGCTGAAACAAGTACAACCTTATCGACACTTGAGGCATGCCAAAACAAGTACAACCTTATTGACACTGGACCGATGCGGAAACAAGTACAACCTTATTGACACTGGACAAATAGCAACAGGGTTTTAAAAGTTTGTAGGTATGATTTACACAATCATGTGTCCAGAGGGGTATGACACCCACTTCTTGCATAAGCCAATACAGGCATCGGGACTAAGGAAGGGGCTAAGCCTTCAGGGGTGAGTTGGGTTGTTATTTTTAGGCGAGCAACAAAGTCTCTCAGCCCCAGTTGGTTCGTTTTAAGCAAAACACATGGAAATGAGTAGTGGCGAACCCTGTAGATATTCTTCCCCACCCTACGTGGTTAAAACCTATATACGCAATATTTTTCATCGAACGATTTATATGACATCTTATTATGAAAATCCTAGCTGTTCTTAACTTAAGCCCTTGACTTCAAACGAGAAATGGACCTCTCAATAGCATTGGATAGCTTATTCAAGTCAGAGTCATTCATTTTCTTGATTGCACACGAATGCTGTTAAACTCCTTTTCAAATTTGGGCCTAAGGAAAGTCCCCGGGCAAGATGTGAGATTGAGCCAGAGTCACCGGATCTGCTCCAACGACCTGATTATTTGAGCCACCCACCATTAATTACAAGGTTTCAGTTTTTCTACCACACTTTAATTGTGCTTTCAGATTTCACCCTCAGAAATTCTTCATATATATTGGGTGAGCTGAAGTCACCCAAAGGAAGGGCCTAAGTCATCCTCTTAGTACACCTGTCAACTAGGTTATCACACCGCTACTATTTGCAGTTTAAAAAAATAGTGCATATCTGAATCGAGTTGATGATCATACTCTCGCAAAACTACCATTCCCACCAACTATACTATACCTCTCAAAACCAAAAAAAAAAATCTTCATATATATAAAGGTCTGTTACTACAAATACTTTGTATGGATTGAAGACTCGAAGAAGGATCTCATTGGTACATTCAATTAAAAATATAGACAGATAGCACCCCACTTGCGACCTTATAAAATAAATGAGAAATTTTCAAAAGCCATTAAATATACTTTCAATGCATCAGAGTCAAGTCACATCAATGGTTCAACTTGTATATCAATGCCCCCTCTTTTCTTTCGTAGCCTAGCTAGTTGGATGTCACAAATGTCACAAGAGCTCAAAACAAAAATTGGCTACCCAGCTACCAGCCCCTTTCGTGTTCATCGGGCCAACCCCCACGGGCATAAACTTGTTAACGATCACAAAAGAAATGTATTATTGAAAACTACGTTACTTATGAATGACTAAGGCATCATAAGATGCCTTATGTCCCAACAAATTATTGTTTTTTTTTTTTTTCCAACACAACCTAAAGGGAAATTCATGCCTAAGGTGAAACCCGATCGCCATACTCCTCCATTGGTGATGAACAAGGTGATGTATATGATTGGCTTGCGCCAGAAGTGACACCTACGGATTTGGACTGTTTCGACTAACAAATGAAGGAATCCCTCAGTAAGTACCTTGCACGCCTGCACCCTTGTCGATGATTAAGAGTATTATGTTGGTGCAAGTGCATTCTGTTGGTGCATTCTACAATAATACAACGGGACTGTGAGTGAAAGTGATGTGGTGAATACATAATGTTTATGGAAATTAAAGAAAATAAAAATTTAACATTTTAGAGAAATTAAAGAAAATAAGTGTTGA
The DNA here is from genome assembly GCA_011799765.1 of Nymphaea thermarum. Classification (NCBI taxonomy): domain Eukaryota; kingdom Viridiplantae; phylum Streptophyta; class Magnoliopsida; order Nymphaeales; family Nymphaeaceae; genus Nymphaea; species Nymphaea thermarum. The sequence continues at coordinate 1,232,779 of JAANDH010000003.1, read as the reverse complement.
TTAGGCACAAAATTTTTCTCTTGCTAAATTTCTACAATTATTCTTCATAAAAATATCATTCCAATTTTAGGGGATGTCTCGGAAAAGGCTTTTCTTATCATGATATGTACTAAAAGAGAGCATCTTTTCAGTGAACAAGCACCACCTACTTTCTTCCTATTACCAGGGTCCAGCTGCATAGATAACACTTAGGTCAGACCCATTGATTTTTTGTTAAAAAATTAATTTTAAATACAATATAAACGTCTTCATATATTTGTAAAAACTATTTTGACATTACACATGCTTTGATTCAAGTTGTTCTAATGAAAGATGACTTTTTATTATCATTGTATGGGGGTTGTTCATTTTTTCATTATAAAAACATCAATAAAGTTTAACAAATGATCAACTTAATACATGTTTTGCATCAACTTATTCTTAAGATCATATCAATTGCAAAAAAACATTTAAAAATCAAAATCAAAGGATTTGGCTTTTATCTCTTTCCTATTTATGTTTCAGCTTTTCACAAACTTCTCAAGTATATATATATATATATATATATATATATATATATATATATATATATATATATATATATATATATATATATATATATATATATATATATATATTAAAGTTTGCGAAAAAACATAGTTGTACTTATGTGATTGACATATTTGACCGTTCCTGTATCAAAAATTATAGAAGGGAAAGGTGACCTGTAATCAATATATTTTCTTTGTTTCTTTCAGCTCCATTATTTCCTTTCCTTGTCGTCCAAAAGTAGCAAAACTAGAGTCTTGCACGAACTCTAAGACTAGCTGGAAACCGGATCCTCCTTGATTTTCAAACTGCGCTTAGTGGTCTCGAAAAAAAAGACAACGATATTGCAACTACTTCAAACCCTAGAAGATAGTGTGTACAAATACAAATTAAAAATACAGCAGACAATACGTATATATATACACATACATACATTAAAAATGCATGAGACTGTGTATTTAATCATACATGTCCAATGCAATACATCATGTGGTTGTGATTGGATTAAATTCAAAATAACTTAAAATGAAAACCATCATCTTTCTAGATGAATGATTTCTATTTAAACTGATTTTTTATATTTATCAATTAATTTTCTAACTTTTTAATTTATCTTGGGTTGATCCAACCCTTCCTCCCCACCGCCTCCCTCCCTTCTCCGCCAGCCATCGGCCTGAGCTCCTCTGATGGTGGCGGGGATGGAACCTCCCTTCCCCCTTCCTTCCCACGACAAAAGTTGTCGACCTTCCGGCGGCGTCTGAACGAGGAGGGGAACCGCCAGACGGCGGCAAGGGAAGAAACCCCCCTCCCCCATTCTCCCCACTAGAGAACATGGAGAGGATGAGGAGAAGGGGGATCCATTCTCGCCGCCCCGCGGCAGCCCCTTCGCGCCTATCATCAGGCAGCTCAGGAAAACGGCTGGCGACCCCACTGGCCGTCAGCCTAAGTTCCGTCGAATGGCGGCGGAGAAAGGAATGAAGGCAGTGGGGAACAGAAGTTCGATAAAAAAAAAAATGCATATAGAAAAATAACAATAATGATTAGGAAATATAACAAAACAGGTGAAATGGTGATCATCCATCAAACAAATAGACCGTGCTCATTTGATGGCTGAGGATGTGAATACATTCAATTACTTTATATATATATATCGGTGCACCTTTGTCACTCCATTACCGAATCGAGACCGTACATCCAGAACAAACCAAGGGAAAGAAATACAACAATGTTAGGGGTAACAAATAATAAACAAGAAAGTTGATAATGTTGATAAGATGTTCTACAAATTGAAGTGTTTCACACGCTTCCCAAAGTTATAAGTTATGACTTAGAGTATAGTACATTCTTTTGCTTGTCACGCAGTGAAGCTTGTGAAGCGTAAATAGATGCTGAAAACAAAGCGGTTTCGTATCTGCCACTTTTGGATAATCTACAAAAGCACTCTACAAACGACACTCAGAAACAGAGGGAGAGGGACAGAGAATAGCTCTTAACGTAACGGCGACGAACCGTTATCATCCTTCATCCAATCCCAAAGAAATGAGTCACAGAATAGGTCGTCCAGTTCGGCATCGAGGAACCAATCTCTTCGTCCTCCTCCTAGTGCAAACTCGCCTTCTCCAGGCAGCCATGGCAGACTGGAGCTTGACGGCTCTGCAGCAACTAGTAACCCGTCTGCCGCAACTGGTAACTGGTCTGCCATCTTTGCGTCGTCCAGCGGCTGCGAGAAGCTCGGAGGGTGGAGGCTTCGTTGATCCCATGGTGAATACGTCTCACGCAGCAACTCATGCATTCTCATGGAGACCCTGTGAGCTCGCGGCCTGTAGATAACCGTGCGAGGTGGAGGGGCTGCTGGGAGCCCCGTTGCAGAGAGTTTGGCTGAAACGCTTTTGGCCAGGCAAGAATTCCAGTAGTTCTTGACATCGTTCGCCGTCCTTCCAGGCAGTCTTCCCGCAATCAATGACCACCTTTACGTAAAAGTCGAATGTTACGATTTGTTAGGCACAACACATGCAATTCTGAATTTCCATTTCTGTCACATACTGTAAAAAAAATTATGGAAAGCTGATACACTTGGATGGCGAATTTCAGCTGTGATCAGCACCTTTAATTAATTTTTTTTTTTTTCTGAAGAAAGTGTAATCACAGATTCGCAAATAGTTTACAGAATGATCTATTTTGGTAGATAAAGAAAAACAAATTTTTTCAATGTCCAGATTGGTTCTTTTTTCTCGACCAACTTATGTATGTTAATCTTTAAATGTTTATACATAAAATTAAACATCGAGTACATATGAAATCTTGTACGAATCTAGTTATATATGTATAGATACAAAATGTTCGAATTTATATTGGATTATTTTGATAAAACGAAAGAATTTTAAAATACCTAAACTTTTTTGGTGAGAAAGCGACCGCTGATGATTGCTTTCAGCGTAAGTTTGCGGAAGTTTAGCACATAATTTAGAGAATCATTTAAGTGCTATGTTTTACCTGTTTCCCAGTAGCCGCTGCATTCTGATTATCAAGTCCTCTTCATCGTTTGAAAACGGACCACGCTTGATGTTTGGACTCAGATAGTTGAGCCACCTCAGCCTGCAACTTTTTCGACACCTTTTGAGCCCTGAAATATCAATTCGATCGGTCGAAATTTATGTTAAAAGAATAAATTTATTATGGGTTCAGTGGGAATCCCACTTGCATGTGTGTTTTTTTGCCTCAAATTTTCTAATAAACATCCTTCTTACAATCTTGAATTCTAGGAGGTTTAATTTCAAAGGTTGGATGAAAGAATGGAGAAAGGCAAAAATCGTTGAAAAGTGCAGCTTGTTTCAATAGTTTCAATGTAATATAATATAAGAAGACAACAGAATTTGAGTCTTCGGCAAACCAAGGAGACGGTGGTGTTCCTCTTTGTTCCTGATTTCAACAAACTGCTTCTGGTTTGTGAGATTTGTCCCTTGGTTGAAAGCATAAAGCTAGGAAGTTACCATCTTCAACACCCACTAGATGAAACAATAACTGATCCCTCGCAGTCGTTCTCCCAACCAACATTAGTAAGGCCCTTGTTCCTCCATGGAGAAGCCCTCCTGCTGGTCACACATTTAAACCCATCCTATGTGCTGTGCTTGCCTACTTCTTAATGGCGGAGAAAATGGACAAGGAACTTGAAGAAGAGTCAGGACAAGGTTCAAAAGCCCCAATCTTTTACTCTTATTATGTATTTTTCTAAACATGGTTATATGCGTATGGTTAATGACAAAAAATACCTTGTTTGAATAGAAAAAATAAATTTTTTTGTATATACAAAAGTGAAAATCAAAAAAATGAAAAGACTCAGAAAGACATTTTTTATCTATAATTTCTACCCTCTTTTTTATTTTGACATATGACTGTTGCGTGCACCAACCGGCACCCGCAACTCAAACTCATATTTGTCTACCTTACAGCAACCCCACCTAAATTTTAAAAAAAAAAAAAGTTTACAACTTATGGTTACAGGTCATTCACTGAAACGAAGCTTTTCAACACATTATATATATATATATATATATATATATATATATATTTCTCCAAATGGACTGTGAGCTCAAACTCAAACACACATTTGTTAGCAGTAGTCTACCAACGTTGAGCTTATTGTTAAGGGGATGGGTTTCAAAAAGAGGACTAAGTCTCTCTTTTTCTCTCTCCCAGGGTCCAAGACCACTTAAAGACTTGGTGGGGGAACCGTATACTTATCAACTAAAGTGTTGTGCATCTATTATTATTTACAATTGAGATGAACAGCACTTATTGAAATCAAACTGATAGCAGGACTTTCACCGGCTTGCTAGCCCATCCCGCTACACTATGGCCTTCAGGATCATGCCAAGGAAAGCCAAAGTCAAATTACATGGACTTGCCTGCTCTGTTGGGAACAAGGTGCCAATTTCCCTCCCCATATGTCTCCACGCATTTCCTGAGCAAGTTGTCTTCTTCTTTGCCCCACGCACCTCTCCTTGCGCCGGAACATGCAGAACTGGGAGCTGTTGGTGGAGCCATTAGTGGAGCGCCGCGGGCGGTTGGCGGAGCCATCAGTGGGGTACCTTTCTTTTGGTACTTCTCTATATGCTTCAGCCTTTCCTCGATGAATGCATATATAGGCAATGGCAGCATCTCTTTGAATGTCAGGTATGGAGTAAAGGTGCATAGTTATATGCCCTTGTTGGTGGATATTATTTTGTTTGTGGATGTGCATTCAACGGTCACAGTTAAGCATTTGACCTGAGGACCCGAAAGCGAAGCTGGAGTCTCGGATTTATTATTCAAAGCTGTTATAGAGGAAGTGTGTATTTTAACACCAGTATCACGTCAATTTTAAACATGGTCAACTTTACGAGCATAACACATAGACTCTTTTATATAACCCTTGGCAAACATGTTCGAACTTTGCATGGGTTGAGGAGAGGGGCAGTAAAAAAAATCGGTCATTTCCTATGCATAACACATAGACTCTTGTTATTGTTTGAAGATTGGATGGTTAATCGGTCGATCTTGATCCTTAACTCTTCTTCAATGCTATGGATGGTTTTTTTTTTTTTTTTGCATTTGTGGATTTAAGGATGTTCTCTTTGAATATGACTGTATGCGTTCGTTAGAATTTGTATGATTTCATGTTCTATTATTTTTCCTGTTGAATGTTGTATGATTTTTCCTGTTGTAAATTTGTATGATTTTTCCCGTTGTATTAGCTGTCCTCTTATAAAAAAGAGTAGAAGAAATACATTTTTTAGAGGATGATAAACAATGTTTTGTGATGAACAATGTTTTTGTTTGAGACTTTCTTATGACATTGAGATTGTAAGATTAACTCTTAATTAATTTTTTTATTTTATCATTTTTTAAAATATAAAATTTGTTGTATCCGCGTATCTAAAAAATTTGAAAATTGTGTGTTGTACTTGTATTGTACTCGCACCCTTGTGACATAGGCAACACATAACTTTCACCCTCTCTAGGAATGAACTTGGTTATGTGCACACCCTAGTGTATAATGGTATATAATGACAAAAATGACCCTATTAAAACATAGAAAGAAGATTGTGAAAGGGGCAAAAATGGATTTACAAAAATTCTAAAATGCCCACTATTTTATAAACAATTTCAAAAATACTCCATCTGCCTTTGGTTTATGTGCTCAACTCAATCTCGTTTGTGATAGATATTGTCATCATTTTATATCATAAACTAAGGAGCCCATTTGTTCACTTTTAAATATTGAGTTTATTATTTCCAATATAAATATTTTTCCCCGTTTTATCCCTCCACAGACATGTTAATGGCTACTAACTAGACCTTGTTGGTCTATGCATGTGGAACATTAGCACGCCTACTTGTATGAACGTGGAGTGTTCCATGGGACCAAAGCAGACGGAGGAACGAGATGTGGACCTATCTTAGCATTGGATACTTGTTCCAAAATCAGGATCATTTATTTTCTCATTGATATTAATTGCTTTTCGCCTTGGGACATAAGGAAAGGTGCTCGACCCGAGTGACATTGATCTTTGATCAATATTGGTCTTATCATTCAAATTTTTTCAGTGCATCTGATGTGATGTCTAAAATGTTTATCGTAATTTAAAATATTGTGATTCGATGAGTAGCAGCTGAGGGGTAGCCCTCGACCTTTATTAAATGTAGGAATATTTATAGTAGAAAAAATGGGGATTCCCAAAAACCAGGGGATCAGGTTATCTATTTATATCAGAATTGAGGTGCATGACCATTCACAGAAAGTTGAAGCAGGGTATCATGTTTTGGTAATTTGTTAAAAAGAAATGTTTTTTATAGTTTTTTTTTATTTTTATTTGTGTTTTTACAAAAAGTTTTTTTTCAAGTATAAAGTTATGATATTTTAGTCATTAACGGGCACAAAAATTAGTAAACCAATATGTCACATACAACCAGGTTATACAACCAGGTTCGCCCAAAAACACCAAGAGAAAACACAGAGGGAGCCAACATGCAAAAAAGTCGGTTAGCTGTCTCTCTTAGACTGGAGACGTGGTTACCTGCACCCAAAGAGACGTGGTTACCTGCACCCATTGTTATGTGCGCAGCTTTGTATGGTTCACAGCCATAAGGCACAACTTCTGTCTCTTTAGCCCACGTCCATTGGAACCTTAACCCAATTTGAAGGGTAGGTGTCATGCACATTCCTATTTATAATGCAAAGGAAAGGTGCACAAGACTGTAAATATAATCAGCTTCACTTAGATTGTAGTGAAGAAGAAGCAACAAACCTCAAGTGTTGGACCACTTGGCCCAATTGCCATCGTGTCAAGGCAGATCTGCCAAGTTGGGGGCTTGAAATCCATTCCCCTTATCCCAAGAACTCCCTTGGTCATTGTTTATCATCTTCCTTTCTAGGTTGTCATGCTAAGTAGATTGGTCGATTGCAACAAAAGACACGATCGCCTGAGGAAACAGGACCACTGAGGGAGGCGACATGTGCTCAGGGAAGGGCGATGGCCAAGACGAGGACGTGAGTGATGAACTAAAAGAAGGAAGATGGAGAGAGAGGAGATATGACACTGTGGTGGTTCTTTGGCATGTTCCTACCCATAAAAACTACTGGTTCAGACATGTTGTCGTCTTCATGGGGCCATTGCTAGACTTTTGAAGGACTCTAGCTAAGCCTGGGCACCGGGCCGAGCCGCCGCCGGGTACCCGGTACCTGGCTCGACTCAGGCCCGGGCCCGGGCCTTGCTTTTATAGAAGTCGGCCCGTTAGTTACCGGGCTCGGCCCGGCCCGGTAACTAACGGGTCGGGCGCGGGCCAGCCGCATTGATCGGCGGCGGCCCGCAAAGCCCGTTGTTTTTTTTTTTTTTTTTAAATGAACTTCGTTACTCGTTAGGGTTAAATAAAAATGAACTTGAGCTTAGAGAGTTAGGGTTTACCTTTCGACCTTCCGTCGTCACCGTCGCCTGTCGAGACTCGAGAGATTGCATTTGCGGCATTGCCTCCTCTTCGCCCATCAGCTGCTCCTCCGGTCGTCGCCATCGGCTGCCTTCTCCGGTGACCGTGTGTCGGCTGCCGTGAAGGTCTTCAAAGGCCTGCTTCAAAAGGGATTGTTTAAGAAGGCGCTGGATCTCTTCGTGTTCTGCCAAGCTTTTGTTCCTCTCATCGTCTTCTTCACCAACGGATTAGCTTTGAGATTTTCACCGCCTGTAGGTTCGTCTCCTTCCCCCCTAATTTCCTTTGTTTTTTTGTTTTGCATGGTCGTGTTTTTTTAAGGGTGCCTGTATGGTCGTCTCCTTCCCCCCTGATTTTCACTGCCTGTATGGTCATGTTTCCTTAAAAAAGATGCCCTAACCCCATATCATAAGTTATGGGGTGTATCGGCCTTATTGTCTGACACGGCAGCCATATCGTAAGATATGGTGAATGACATGGGCCTGTGTTGTACAATATGGATTACACTGATTTATACCCTTTTTTCATGAAATATTGTATTAGCATCTGTTATTGTAATACTTTCGTGAATGGATTTTCTTACATTCCAGAAAAATTTGGACATTTTTTTCCATTTATCCTGTGTTGTTGTCTTCCTCTCCGGTTCGCTAATAATGTAATGAGGTGGAATGGTGGATTATCTACTTTGTTTGACTTCCTCTTATGGTCTACCTATGTACCTGGTTGCTGTTGTCTGAATCATGCACTGTTGCTAGCTGCAGCAAGCTTCTTCATCATGTTTCCCATGTGCCTTGTTACTTAGATCTGAAACGAACAGCAAAGTTGGCACATGTACTTACATAAAGTGCGTGTACATTCACTACACAGGCACACTTTATAATTTTATTGTATAGTATCTTCTTTGATTTTTAGTGAAGGTTTGTGACTTTGTGTTGCCTTCTTACAAAGTATGCGTTGTGGAATGCTCCAAATTTGCCTATTCCTTGTTCTCTTTGTTAATAGATAATATACTATAGTATTGATTACTTTTGAAATGGTTTGACCAGTCAATCAGAAAAGGCATGTATTCAGATTTAGACAATTTACATGTTACTTTTATGGTAGTTGCCCATTGGGATTTCTGGAATTTAAGTTCTGTCTATGTTTCATTTTGACAGGCAATTGGCTACTCTTCACCGATCATTCCGTTATTTGAAATATATGTTACTGTTAATACCAAAGGAGAATACTTGCAGCAGGTAAACACTTGGTTGCTTGAGGTAGTTGTCATCAGCTTATTTTTTGGTGAGTGTATGCAACTGTTGAAAATATTACTAACTTGCTATATTAAGCCCCTTATCTTTAGTTTCAATATATGTTTTTTATTTTTTTCCAGGTTAAGTGTTCTCAAAGCACAGGCTAATAAAATGTGCAAGTAACATCTCTTCATTCTAGACTAATAAATCTTTGAAATCAAGTCGTTTTCCAGCACTCAGACACAGAGAGTAGCTTACTTGGTGGAGTTACATTTCAATCAACTGAGTTAAAAACCGTGAAGGTGAAAGTATTGAATTTTTCACCGTATTGAAAACATTAAATCAAGTAAATAGTAATGTCTTTTGGGAAAGTTATCTTAAATAGTAAGACCAATGGGCTTGATGCAAATTTTACCATATGTAAATGCTAATAACCTACCAAGCCTTCAGCAATTATACTGATATCTCCAATTGCATTGGCTATTGCTTCAAATAAACTGAGACTAGTATATATATTGCATTCATTTTCTGCAATGTTTGAGCTACTTGATATTTGATTTATTGTATTCATAAATGTATGAGGTAATCCATTTTCATATATCAGTTCTATTAACAATGAGATATAGAATTGTAAAGAGAGAAAAGCATCATCAAGCCAAAAGTTGCTGCCCATGGGAATCTGGTAGAAGTTTTTAAGACAGAAAAAATCAATCGGCAGGAGTGAATAGATGTTAAAAATTGCTGAAGAAAAGATCTCTAATTGGCTAGATTTAATATATTAAAAAAGTGTATGCTTCTAATATAGTGATAGCTTCAATTTTTTTAAGGTCAAATTTAGTGATATTATGTTCTTCTACTAGTTAGTTTCTTTATAATTGTCTGCTTTTAACTATGTCATTAATTCGGATTAAGATATTTCTATATTAATGAAATTACGCATTGTGCATCTTAAGGTCCTTTTTATTGTTTTGGTTATTTACATGTGTCATTTCAACTTTATGTCAGTTATGTCGCACGGTATGTCTGATAAAGAATATTGTCCAACTTCTAATATTGAATCATTGGAATCATCTACCGAGAGAGAAGTTGTTTCCAAGAGAAAAAGGACTTCAAAAGTATGGATTGATTTTATATTGGTTAAATATAAAGGAGAATATTTTGCAAAGTGCAAACATTGTGAAGAACGATTGAAAAGAAGCAGTGGTCATGGAACTAGCTATTTAAGTCGACATATAAAATCTTGCTTAAGTAGGCAAATCAATGAAGGAAAACAAAGAACTTTAGCTCTTGCAGTCAATGATTCTGGTGCCGCTTCTGTATCTATACAAAAATTTGACATGGAGTCTATTAGAAAGTTGATATCAAAGTGTGTAATAGCACATGAGCTTCCATTCAATTTGGCAGAATATAAATATCATAATAAACTTCTTCAAGCTTGCAATCATAGGTTCGTTCCATTTTCTAAAAGAACTATGAAAAGAGAAATTATGTCAATGTACAAGATTGAGAAAGCCCGACTTGAAGGATTTATAAATGATTCTACCCAGCGAGTTTCATTGACATTTGATATGTGGACTTCACAGCAGACATTGGGTTATCTATGCGTGACAGGACAATATGTTGATAGATATTGAAAGTTGCATGCTCATATGTTCAGTTTTGTACATGTACCTCTGCCACATAATGCAAATAGTTTGTGTGAGGCTTTATTAGATTGCATCTCTAAATAGAACATTCAGTCAAAGTTGTTTTTTATTACTGCTGACAATTGTTCGACGAATGATAGTGCAATAACTACATTGAAAAGGAACTTAGGAAGAAGACATCTTATTCCAATGCAAGGGCAACATTTGCATATTCGCTGTGGTGCACATATTCTAAATCTTATGGTTCAACATGGCATGCAGGATCTGCATGATACAATTTCAAAAGTTTGTGAAAGTGTTAAATATGTAAAGGGATCACCAAAGCGGTTACATTCCTTTAAGGATTGTATAAAAACAGTGGGCTTGATTGGTACAAAGAAATTAACCTATGATGTTCCAACTCGATGGAACTCTACATATATTATGTTGAGAGATGCATTGTTCTACAAAGATGCATTTCAACATTTGGCTTCTGTGGATCCCAATTATATAAATTTACCTTCTGAGGATGAATGGTCTTATGCAACTACCTTGTGCCAATTTTTGAAGTTATTCTATAATGTTACAAATATCTTCTCTGCTACTAGAAATGTAACAGCTAATGTGGTTTTTGAAGAAATACAGAAGGTACGCAACCATTTGCATACACATAGTGTGGCAGGCAATGATTATATAGGATCATTAGCTATCAAAAATGCAAGAAAAAATTGACAAATATTGGTAAAATGACTACAATGTCCTCTTTGCAATTGCATTTGTCTAAGACCTCTGGTCCAAATTGGGATATTTGAAGTATGTGCTTGAGAAATTAAATGAACGTGATGCAATGGTACAATATGAAAAAGTAGAGAGAAGTCTTCATGAATTGTATGCTGAGTACAAAATTGTGTATGCAACATATGATGAAGAAAATGAAAATGCAAACAACACCAATGTGGAATTTAAAGAAGAGAGACCATCAATTTTTTCAAGAGATGCCTTCTTCACATATTACATGAGTTCTTGTATCTCCTCAAGTACCTCGCACAGATCTGGAAGCATATTTAACTGATCCAATAGAACGTCCTCGACCCAATGAAAACTTCTGTATATTAAATTGGTGGAAGGAAAATGAAAGTAAATATAGAGTTTTATCCAAAATGGCTCGAGATATATTGGCAATCCCTATATCCACGGTTGCATCTGAGTCTTCATTCAGTACAGCTGGAAGAATCATTAATGATTATCGATGTTCTACCACTCCTGAAACTGTTGAAGCACCAGTTTGTACACAGAGTTGGATTCATGATTAAGATAACTCATGCGAAATGTAAGATGTTCATTGTTTAATGTTAAATTTTGCTCATTCCTTTTGTTTTTTATGATATACTAACATTGTAGTTTGCTTGTGGTGATGTGTCTTTTGTAGTTTTGAAGATAAGGAGGACTCTTCTGGTGGCGAATTAGCATGATTCATATTTCGTTGTGGTAAAATGTTATAACACTTCATTCATATTTCGAATTAGCATGTCCATATAACATAGCCTTTTATATGTGTAGGTTTTATTGAATTAATTTTTACTTGTGTTTCCTAACGTTGCTCTTGTAGGTGAAATCCAAGTTTGTCATTGGGCCATTGCAAGTGCAGGAGCAGCAGGATTGCAATCATGGTGGACATAGAGGAGGAATGCAATCATGGTGGACATAGAGATACAGGGTTATTCAGATTTGTTAGTGAAACATGTAACTAGGCCACTGATTAAGTGATTACATTGGTGTTGGCCTTGGTGTAAACAGGCATACAATTGCATTTGATAGTGTAAAACAGTCTTATGCACTTGATGATCAACTGCACCTTCGTGCATTATAAGAAAATGGATTAACTTGTGCAGGATTTCAAATCTAAGATTTTGGTTTGTCTGAACTCTGAAGATTCTAGACATTGGACAACCACCTACGGTGTTTTGTTTTGTGATGTTGTAATGTGATGTTGTAGCTATTGAGGCTCAAGCCGATGGTTTTGGCTTATAGCATAGCATGGAGACAAAGTTGCAGCCAAATATCAAGTTCCTTCATGATCTGGGCAATGAACATGAAAGGTAACCCAACATTGCACGTTATCTGCAGAGTGAAACTTGTTTACAGCACAATGGTGTCTTGCTAATTGCTATGTTCATAAATCTAGTTTAGCCCATCAGTATGTAAACTATCAATGTGCATATAAAAAAACTTGATACTCCATGGTGCTTCATCATCTGAAGCTGTAAATTGTGTTGCCTCTTGCATTCGTTGTGTGTGAGTTTTTTCAATAACGGGCCGGGCCGAAGCCCATCTCAGCCCGCCCGACCTGTTATTAATCGGGCCGGGCCGGGCCTCGGGCCTTGACCGAAGCCCGAGGCCCGATATGACTTGGGCCACGGGCCGGCCCGTTTCGGTTATTAGGCTTCATTTTTACATTTTTATCGGGCCGGCCCGGCCCGATGCCCAGCCCTAACTCTAGCCACTTTAGAAAACCACCTATACATGACGTAAGAAAGAGAAAATTTTTACTGAAAAACAACACGTAAGAAGCATTGAGGCATTAGTGTAAACGGATCGGATTCGGATCGGATATACTCTTTATTATATCCGATTGTTCGGATATACATATTTTCGGATTCGAATTCGGATGAAAAAAAATCTAAATAATATCCGAATCCGATTTTCAAAACCATATCTGAATCCGATCCAAATCCAACTTTTAAATTTAAATCTCATTGCGAATCTGGATCCGCATCCGACTTTAAAACCAAATCCGGTTCCTATCCGAAAATCGACATTCAAATCAAAATCCGATTAAAATCCGAATCCGACTTTTAAATTCAAAATCCGATTAAAATCCGAAGCCGACTTTTTAATTCAATATCCGATTAAAATTTGAATCCGACTTTTTAATTCAATATCCGATTAAAATCCAAATCCAACTTTTTAATTCCATATCCGATTTCAATCTCAATCCAAATTTTATATTTAAAGATCCCATTATGATCTAAAGACTTTCTGATTTGACATTCAAACTAACTTTTAAATTGCTAACAAGCGTGGCTAGCAAGATAATCCAAGCCTCCAAGGACATTAATTACCAATGGTTTTTTTTTTTCTAAAAGAAAAAATGCCCAAAGAATAAAGGGCGAGCCACCCCATAGACTGTCCAATAAGTCTCCACAAAATATCAAGGCATCTACAAAGAACTATACAGTCTCAAGCCATAAAAAGCCTCAATTCTTATACTTCATAAGCACAAAATTTACTGAATCTTCAATCACTTGAGGTTGTCAAAGGAACTTGATGAAATCTCTCTGGAAGAACTCAAGACTGTCGTACACTTGAACTGTTAAAACATGCAAATGAAAGTAATTGGTGAGAAATAAACAAAACCTTAAATTCTCAAAACAAAACTCTGATAGGAAACAAAAGTCTACCTTCTGCTGTGTATTTTCCCATCAGGGCTAGTAAGGTGGACTACTTTTTCCTCAATTGCAGGTCGTGTATAATATGGACACAATCCTTGCGTTCAGTTGGTTTATATCAGTTGTCATTATGCAAAACCATTGCCCCAAAGCATGCAAACAAACAAGATAATATACTCATGAAAGTATCCATATTTAAATCCTAACCAAGAAACCTTTCAGCCTTGAAACCTTAAAACTAGTTAGCATACTCACAAACAATTTGTTGATAATAAGAACGAAGCATCAAAACAAGATGGAAACCTGCTTATACATGGTGGCCTCTTATAGTTGAACTACTGAATCACTGCGGAATCGCTCAAACCATGTGCAACATCTCTACCATCGAAAGAAATTGATGCTAGTCAATGTTATCTGTATCGTACGATACGGACGCGTATCGTACGATACGTATCGTCCGTATCAGCATTACCGATACGGTATGCATATAATTTGTGATACGCATACGTATCGTACGCGTATCGCATGTATCGTGTGATACGGTGGGCGTATCGTACGATACGCCCACCGTATCACACGATACTGGGGAAAATTAAAAAAGGGGTCGTCAGACCCCTATTTTAGGTTTCTTTTCATCAAACCGACGCTCCTCTCTCTCTCTCTCTTCTTCTTTCTCAACGCTGCAAGAGACGTAGGACGGTGAGAGGGAGAGATTTTCTCCATTGCATTAAGATTTGCCGGTGAAGAAGCTTCGTTTCTCATTGTGGGGAGTCTTGGGATGGTGGGAAGCTTGGAGAAAAAGGGTTTTTTGGTTTTCAACACCAACAAGGTAAGAAATAACTCATTTCTACCATTGAATCGTTCATTTCTCTTATTTCCTACATTTATTTGTATGTTTTTACTTGTTTTGTGAAGATATAATGTCGGATCTTGCATGGCTGTGGTGTACTAGGGTGAATCCCAAAGATAGATTAAAAATTAAGTGCAATTATTGTAAGCAAATCATATCAGGAGGGATTTCTCGCTTTAAACACCAAATAGCTGGTACACACAGCGATGTGGCTCAATGCAATGGCTCCCAAGAGAACCCATTGCTAGCGTATGTAAAGCACCAGTGTCAGGAACTTCTTGATGCAGTGAAAGCGAGTAGGATTGGAAAGAAAATGGAAGATGCATAGGAATGATATGGGGACCCACAAGAAGGGGAAGAAAGTCAAGGTGAAGATGTTCAACTTGAAGAAGAAGATGTTGGTGTCAGTTTGGGAACAGCTAGAGGGAAAGGCATCATGCATGCAGGTGGTTCTTCTGCAACTGCAACCAGAAAAAGAAGAGGTACAAGTATAAGTTCAGTTTCACGAGGACGTGGCAGGAGTCAGGGTCATACTGGTGGTGGTAGAGTACGTACTATGAGGTCGAGCAATATGTCTGGTTCGATCAAGAATTTTTTTCCCAATTATACTGTTTTTGATGCTCAGCCTAAGATTCGTATAGCCATGCAATCAAAGGATGTTATTGAAGCAGCAGATGAAACCATAGGAAGGTGGTTCTATGATGCATCCATTCCCTTCAATGCAGCAAACTCTTATCATTATCAGCCTATAGCAGATGTGATTGCTAGTGTAGGGTGAGGGTATAAAATTTCCTCTTTTCATAAATTGCGAGGTAAAATTCTCAACAATATAGTTAGAGATGTGAAGATATATTGTGATGAACTAAAATTGAGTTGGAAAGCTACAGGATGCAGTGTAATGGCAGATAGGTGGACAGACATCAAGAATAGAACATTGGTAAACTTCCTTGTATATTGCCCTCTTGTTACTATGTTCTTAAAATCTGTTGATTTGTCTGATACTCCTAAGACTGCTGATGTGTTGTTTGGGATTTTTGATAAAGTTATACAAGAAGTTGGGCCTGAAAATGTCGTACAATTTATCACTAATAATGCAGCAAATTATAAAGCTGCAGGTGAAATGTTAGCAGCACGATATAGGACATTTTATTGGAGTCCATGTGTTGCTCACTGTGTAAATCTTATGCTTCAGGATCTTGAAAGAGATTATATGAAGTTGACTGTTCATAGATGCCAAAAAATCACGAAGTTTATTTACAATTATGCTTATGTATTGAATTTGATGAGGAAATTCACAAATGGGGCTGAATTGATTCGACCTGCACAAACACGGTTTGCTACAAATGTTTTGACTGTGCAGGCTATAGTCAATCAAAGAACTTCTCTCAGGCAGATGTTTTCAAGTGATGATTGGGCTGCATATCCACATGCCTATAAAAGAAAGGCTACGACAGTTGTGGATACCATCTTTGATGCTGACTTTTGGGAATCATGTGTGTACTTATTGAAGGTTTGTGTACCTCTAGTGAAAGTCCTCAGATTAGTTGATAGTGAAGATAGACCTTCTATTGGATATTTATACGAGTCTATGGACAGAGCCAAGGAGGCCATTAGAAATAATATGAAGGGAAAAAAGAAGTTGTACATGCCTATATTAAAGATTATAGATGAAAGATGGTCTGGACAACTTCATCGCCCACTTCATGCAGCAGCCTACTACTTAAATCCTGCTATTAGATATCTTCTCACTTTTAAGAAGGACAGAGAGGTCGAGTATGGCATGTTGGATTGCATTGATGTATTAGTAAGTGATAATAAAGAACAAGACGCTATCCATATGTCGATCAACAAATATGATGTGGCTTCTGGTACCATGGCGAGAGACACAGCAGTTCGATGCAGGACAACTATGCGTCCAGGTATTAGAAAAAGAGACTTTATACTTTTTGTTGTTTAGCTTTTATTCTACCTTCTCATATATTTATTTCTGACAACATTTTTACTTTCCATCTGTTATTAGATTTGTGGTGGGAAAGGTTTGGGCCTGATTGCCCAGAATTAAGGAAGCTTGCAATTAGAATCATTAGCCAAACATGTAGTGCAACTGGATGTGAAAGAAATTGGAGTGTATTTCAGCACATCCACAGTAAAAAGAGGAATAGGCTGGAACATAAAAGGTTGAATGACCTTGTTTATGTTCATTATAATATGAAGTTGAGACAAAGGTAAACATTTGTTTTGTTATACAAAATATCAAATTCTAATATATATTTTAATCTCTAACAATTTGTTAAATTTGTCTCTTGTTAGGCAACTAGAAACAACAGTTACGAGGAAGCATCACAGTCAATATGATCCTATCTTCATTGACCATTTTGATATATTAGATTCTTGGGTTGAAGAAGAACCAGCTGCAATACTTGATGAGGACGATCTTGATTTTTTGAATGTTGAAGGAGCAGCAGAGATTGTTGAAGAAGCAGAGGCTGGGGGGGAGCAATGGAATGTTGGTGACATTCCATTTTTAACAGAGGGGATAGAAGAAGAAGTTGATGAAGAAAATGAAGATGACGATGATGCAGATGAAATTGGCGAGGCTTTTTGTTTTGACTTTTAAGTTTTGAAAAGTGAAAACTATGTCAATATGTTTTGAGTTTTGACTTCTGAACTTATGAGTTATGAAATGTGATGTAATTGAATACTCTTAGCTTGCTAAATATGTGATCTTCAATTTTTTTGATATTTACTAGTTTTTTGGGATTTTTTTTAGATTTTTTCTGATTTTTTCTGATTTTTTTCCTATTATCTATAATTTTTTAATATTTTTTATAAATTAAAAAAATAATTTTACGATACGTTACGATACGTTTACGATACATTACGATACGGCGTATAGGTCGGCCTAACCGATACACGATACGATACGGCTATGATAACATTGATGCTAGTAACTTGGCATTGTCACAAAAGATTGGTATGTCCAACATCAATATAAAAATTGTTCACAGTTGTTCCATAAAAAAGAACCAATTAGCAGTCCGAATTCTGTCTGTAGATTGAGCAATTATTAAACCACGACAGAAGGAAAATATAGCACAATAAAATAACACTAAATTTGATGAACCAAGTATGGTGTCGCCCAACAGCAAAATGCACTACTAGCGTAAGAATAAAAAGCGAGACAGGGGCAAACCTATGAGGAGGATGCCTCCCTCCTGGTCCCGGACTTCTCGCCCTTGTGTGATGTTCGGAAATGGAAGGATGCCATCTGCCAAAGACTGGCCGACGGCACCGCTATGCATGAAGTGAACACCCATTACGTGTTTCCTGTTTGGGTGGAGTCGCAGAAGCTAGAGTACAGTGCCAAAACTCTCAGAAGCAAGATACACAAGCTGCTACCCGAGTATCTCGTCGAGTTCGCTTCGTTGAGCAAGATACGCTAAGTTTTGGAAGATGCATCCAGAGGTTATCTGCCTGCAACCTTCCTAGAGCTCTCTCCCTTTCTCACTCTTTCATTCTGTTGCTCCATCTCCCTCTCTTTGTCTGTGGTTCTCTCCATCGCACTCTCTTCCTGCAGCGGCGCTGCATTTTTGCCCCTTTTGAAACTTCAAAAGAGGGCAAACAAAAGGAAAATAGGGAACACGAAAGGGGCGGGTTGGGTTTTGTTGGTTGGATTAGAGTGGAGTGAAACTAAACTCAAATCCAAATGGTTGACCTAAAACGTTATTAAATCAAATATACTTTGAAGTTTTGTATTATTTTCACATATTTTTTTGATCATTTTTTTTTAATACTTATCTAAAACCACCTTTTATTTCAAAATATGGATGTCTTGGATTGAAGGATAGCCAATTTTTTTTCTTTTATAAATACTTTATTAAAAGTTGGATTATTGCTTTCTGCATGTGATTTCATATAGTTTTCTACTGAAATTCTTATTAAGAAATTCAATCTTGTATGAGAGTTTTAAATCTAATATTAACTTTTATGTCCAAATAAAATTTTTAGTTTGTATTTATTTACTTTGATATTTTTAAGTGATATTTTAATTTTACAAGTTAAAATATCTTGTCGAATTTTATTCCTAATTTCTTTGGATAAATAATTTTATTGTGATCTTTTAGATTTTCATACTTTCTATGCATAAATATTTATTATTTAATTTTGACGTAATTGGTGAAGATGTTTTAACCCTTAGCTTATCAATTTCCTCAGTAAGTTCTTCATATTCATAATTTATCATATTTGATTTATGTGTGTTTAAGTCATTTAAAGATGTGTTACATTATTTCATGTACATTCTTTGATCAATTCTCTTGTTTACATACTTATCTAAAACAACTAGCATATCAACTAAATAAAATTTTTATGAGGTTTCATATTTGAGCAAATAATATGTTTGACTAGTTAGATAAATAGTTTTTTCAATGAACAAGTTTATCATCTAATTTTCATATTTTTTCCATAAGTCTTTCATATGATTTGTATATTTTTTCTACAAGTTATTTATATGACTTTTGTACTTTTTTCATATTAATTGTTCATCTTGAACATTGATTTCTCTATATTTAAATAATAACATATTGATGGAGTAAACTATTGTTTCATGATTATCACTTATTGAAAATTATTAAATCAGGTGACCCCTATTACTTATCATTTAATAAATACATTGTTTAGTGTTTTTTTCTAATTTCATTGAGTTAATTAAAAGAATTTGTGTTATATTCGTAAAAAAAAAAGTGTTCAATAATGTTAAACCTTCATTCGCTCCACATTATCACTAAATTTTTAGGTAAATTATTATTTAATGATAATAATTTATTGAGAATTATTAAATCAAGTGACCTGTATTATTTCTTATTTAAGAAAGACATTATTAAATGGTTTTTTCTAATTTCATTGAGTTAATTAAAAGACTTTTGTTTTATATCTATAAAAAGATAATGTGAAACCTTCATTCCTCCACATCCTCACTAACTATTTGGGTTAGTCCTCTTACTTTTATTGCAATAAGTGTTTTTTTTTTACATAAATTTGTATTATTTAACCAAATCAAACAATTTATTGTTTTCCTACTAGCAAAATGTTTTTGTTTTTAAATTTATGAATTATGTGTTATATATCATGTACCTAAGACTTTTGGACATATTATATGATTATACAAAATTATTTACTTGATTGATTAAATAAATAATTGATAATTTGATAAATAAAACTTTTTTATGAGTCAACAGCTATTTCATATTAAATATATTTATTTGCGATTAATTTTCATATTTTTAAAAATACTCATTTTATTGAAATTTCATGATACAAGTATTTTTATTATTTTTAATTAAAATGAATACATTATTTAAGGTATCCTGTTTAGTTGATGCCTTAACTATAATAGTTCGCTTATTTACACTAAAACGTTTAATTAAATACAATATGAATTATTAATTAATTAGTTTTATGTGATGTAGTTTTAAATATTTTAAGTTAAATGGTGTATATGGTAAGTATTTGACTATTATTATATATGTCACTTTATTAAAACCATTACCTTTTAATCATATTATACTTTTATATACAATTTCTATTCTTTTGAAATCATAACTTTAAGTTGATGCGCTTGGCTAGACCTTTTGCCCAACCATTCATAGGTCTCAACTTTAATTTGATCATATTATACTTTTATATACAAGGTTCGGATTCGGATGTATTTGGATATCATGCTGTAATTCGGATTCGGATATGAACTCAAGATTCGGATATACATGGTTAAGTATCCGATCGGATATTTACTTAAATTTGAATCTGTATCCGATCGGATAAGATGGTTAAGTATCCGGATATTTACTTAAAACCGAATCCGATCGGATGTTATTTCTCAAATCCAAATCCGATCCGATTTTCTTATTCGGAAGTTAAATTGCTTACCATATCCGATTTTTTAAAGGCAATTCGGACGGATATCCGATCCGTGAACATCCCTAGGCAGTACCCGATGTCTTATATCCCAAACTTAACACAGTTTGGTGCCAAATTCAATGCTAAACTTTTACTACAACAAAAGAATTTATCTGCTACGACCACTGCTTAGAGAGAGCATGGGTCGTAGCGACTGATACTCTGCTCCTCCATCTCCTGGCCTATTTTATTTTTTCCCATCAATAGGTCAAGCCAATTGCATTTTCCCGGGAACGCCATTATATCTCCAGCCCAGCAAACAGAGGGAAGAAGACTCTTGCAGCAAGAACTCATGGAGAGTAGCAATAGCTAGGGTAGATAGTTGCTAAAAATGTTTCTGGCAATGGCAAACTAATTTATTGGCAAAAAAAAATTCCTAGCCAATAACCATGTTTGTTGTCGTGTTTGTTTTAACAAAGATGGTTATATGCACCGACCTATTTTCCTATGCATCCTACATAAACCTATATCTTCTTCACACCTATCCGTAGGAATGGGTCAGTGGTCCTTTGAAAGTGGGTTTGGGGAACAACATGTCCAACATTAGGAGCTGTGCATGGTGCACCGCGGTGCACGTAACTGCCTCTTTTGGTTTAAAGTAAATTGCAAGTTAATGGTGATGTACTACTGGTTTGTACTGTTTAGAGTAACAAACAATGTTATCTCGAGTTAGGTACGTCGCGTGTAACATGTTGGTGCATGCACCATGTGAGGGAGAGGGTTTGGGAAATGAGCGAGACTAATATGGTCAATGTACCAAGAAAGCGAGGGAGATTGTTAAGTAGAGTTTAGGGAATTAAAGAAAATAAAATTTAACCTTTTACAAGCACTTAAGAAAATAAATTGGATTAGGCACATAATTTTGCTCTTTGTGAATTACCACAGTTACTTTGTTTATAATAATATGTATGTTTCTGAACCTAGTTATATGTGTCATACTGGTGCATAAAAATTTTGTGCACCAATATGGTTAATAACCATAGACAAAAATTCCCTGTTTGAATAGAAAGAAAAAAAATTGTATAGACAAAAATGGATAACAAAAAAATGAAAAGACTCAAAAAGACATTTTTTTTAATGGCTCAATCAAATATTTGATCAAAATCGGAGATGTTGACATCCCTAACCCTAAAAGACAAGTACATGATAAGGGAGAAAGCATAGCTGCCACGTGAACAGCAAAGGACTACGTTGTTCAACTTCAACCTTTAGTAGGCTTGCGGCCATTGAAGCACCATTAACTCTTTCTTTTGTTCGTACTATTTTTGTATACAGTATGATAAGTTGGAACATGAATCGGAAGTTGCCAGTTAATTCAATCCATTCAATCTAGTGGTTTTAAGTTATTTTGAGTGTGATTTATATAGCTTGCTTAATTTAATCCAAGGTTTGAATTGCATTATTTGTTGTGTAAGAAAGAAAAAAAACTACTAAATCTTTATAAGAATCGTATATATTCTTCACATTTTGGTGAGAATGTTCAATATTATGTTCAAACTTGATTGGTGGTTGGGTACAATTTGTCTTAGCGAACCCACCTCTTTGGATTCATATTCAAATAAAATAGCATAGTGACATCTTTGTTCCTTAATCAAGTGTATAGGAAAAACCCCCAAACATGATTGCCATAATGCCAAGCATCTCCTTGTAGATCGGAGTTCATATTATTAGCAAAGTCAAACTAATAGCGACACACGTAAGGAGAGACGCATATGGAGCTTAAAACTCATTCTTTGGGCTTGGAGCCTCCTTGAATCTATGTTGAAATGCAAAATAAGTTGAAGCCACAAGTGATTTACAGTATTTGGTATGTGATATTTTTGGGAAAGAGATTTTTGATAAGTAAACATATTAGAGTTGATGGACAAAATGCAAATCTCTTCTTCTTGGAAATGAAGTGAGTTTGCCCACTTTAGTCAACTCCAGATTTTTAACATTTCCATTCATTTATTATAATAATCGATACCATCCTTTTTAATTTGGTTCACATATCTTTCATGAATAATGCCAATTTAATTTCAATTTTAACTAATAAGGCAAAGTTTGGGAACGAAAGTTTAGCAAGAATTTGGTCAGCAAATAAATCTGCCTAGTTGGGATCCATTACATGCGGAAAGAATGATGATAGATTTCAAATCGTTTTTGTGTTGAAGCAGAATTCAACCTTTTTCCTAGTTCAAATCATATATCACATACAAGCATATGAACAGAGAAAGACAACCATCCAAACTTGCAAGTTGCATATTACAGAGACTGAATTTATATAGTTTTCCTCTATAGTCAATAGGGATTACGGACACATTTGCTTCATCCTGGACCCCAAATTTTTTACAGTTTTCTATGATTCCACATAGGGATCACGTTTACATAAAATAAATGTGCCCTGAGGATATTCGGTAACAGGACTTGCCAATGGCAAGTGGTGGATGACAGAATGTTGGAAGATAACTTTAGTGGTCTGGTTTTTACCAACTTGATGATCAATTGTTTACAAAAAGGACTTGAACCAAAGCATGATTTATATTGAATTAATGTGTTATAAACACATTAAAAGGTTCATATTTTGTTTAAAACACTTTTTAACATGAATTTAAGAGGTCTGGTTTTTATGTTGTACTGAAGTTGTCTGGTACCTACCAATCACTATATATATATATATATATATTTAACATGGTGATCATATGTGTGTTAGAAGTTGAGTCACTACTATTCATTGAATATTGTAATTCTAGTTTATTATTTACAAAGTTTCCTCAATTACAATGTTTGAATTGCAAAACTTGTTGAGTACGAAAGAAAAAACTGCTAAATGTGTGTATACGAGTTGGATATCCATATTCCATGGGAACATTCAATATCATATTCAAACTTCATTACCGATTGAATGTGAATTTTCTTAGCAAATCGAGCTCTTTGGATTCATATGTATTCAAGTAAAATGTCAAATTGATACATTTGTTCCCCAATGTATTCAAGTAAAATGTCCAATTGATACATTTGTTCACCACCCAAGTGCTCCACCTAACATTGGAGAACTTACAAACTCGATGGCTGCAATGATCAGCAGTTTCTTGTGGATGGAAGCTATTGCTAGTAATTGAACAAGTCATAAATATGTAGCTACCTGACGGATTAAGGCGGAGCCAGCGAGCTACTAGGTCTGTCATACATTCACCTCATCAATAGTGCAATGCACACAACATAATATTGCAAACAAGAGGCTTTTGTTAATGATGAATGAATGAATGAATGATAATCACTATCTTTCAAGCAGTTCATACAATAAAATTAGAAAAGGAAAACTAATTTATGAAGAAGAGGAACATAGGCAACAATTTTAAATGGTTAAGGACATTTTTCTCTGTCATACCCAGGCCCGCCCACAGTTAGTAGCTACCCAAATTGTCATCTTTCCAAAGAGTCACATCATAACACATTGGGTTTGTAGCAAAGGTCTTAAGTTCATTGGGTGCATTATATAATCTGCCTTGGGGGTCGAATAAGCTCATGTCTATGACATAGGCGGCTTTTCCTATTCCTTCACTTGAGAAATGACCGCTGCCCATTTGAGTAGACGTGTGCCTTCCGCTCTTCTCGTGGTTTATTATCTCTCCTCCCCATCTCACCATGGTTGCGAAAGGAAAGCTGTCACGGTAATTACTACGTGGCCAAAATCCAATGTCGACTTCGTTGACTGAAAGTTCCCAGTCTCCAGCAGCATTCTGTTCACCAAGAAAATGAATTCGTAATCAATAGTATATAGCTTAATTTTTTCAATCTGCATTAGTGAGTTGCAATTACTTACAGTTGGCAAACTCGTGATTCAGACTCGGATCAACAGATTATTGGGTCATTGGATCAGTGAGTTTACTCATAAACTCGATTAAGTACTCAAATAACCATAATGTAAATTACTCATAAACTCGAGTTAGGAACAAGTCTGGCCAAATCTTGACTCAGGATCGGTTTTTTTGGCGATCCGAGCTGACTCCAGCGATTCCTCAGTCTGGCAAATTTGCCAACTAAGCAATGCTCTGTTTCTATAATGTTCAGTTTGTAGCTTTTGATCCATATTTTATCACAACTAAAATATTAAAATATCATAACTATGTTATATAGTCTTGTCATTACATAGCTTGGGGCTCTAGGCTCTTCTATCAGCTACGCAACTGTTAATGGAGACTGTTTAGTTACGAAATCGGCTGACATGGGCCCGTAGTTGCTAATAGAACTTGGATCTACATATACACAAGTAAAAACATAATAATATATGTTTAATCAAAGATGTTCTAAAATCACTGATATAGGCTCAAATACATTAGTTTGGATTGACTTATAAGTAATTGCGTCATTAATTTGGAAACAATAGGGCTTGTAGTCAATATTGGTGGCTTTTTCTTGGGTTCAATCAAGATCTACTCTTAGTTTAAAGTAATCGCACATAAACATACAAGCACATACAGAAATAACTTCTCCACTTTAAATAGGGTTTGAAGGAGAACATGTACCCTTTGAATCTTGATGCCTGTCGCTCCTTGATCCCCATCGAAAATTGAGATAGGTGTCAATTCCATACCAAAGGGAATTTCATCATTCCGTCTTACGAACCTCAACCTATTGTTTCTGAATGGTTTTTTACCGATGTCTCCATAAAGCGATGTCCGATAGGAATTATTCTGTTGAAACAAAGAAATATAATAACTACTTCTTGATGATTTACTATAATTATTTTTACTACTGGTGACAATATTAGGAATTGTAGGTAAACAAATTACCGTGGTAAAGAAAAAAAACCGTGTTGAATGATCTCCAAATAGCGACGGTTGCACCTTCATCGTTACCAGAAAGCAGAATGATTAAATCAACCGATATAAACTGAAACAAAGCAAACAAGTAAACTACTCTATTTATCAAAAGAAGCGACTTATCTCTTCTTTGATTTGGATGAAGGAAGCAAACATACCATATAACCGGCTTCAACTGTTTCAATGTTAGCCTCAGTGTCAGAGATCATAGTTCTTCTGACGACCCATATTTGCATCAAACTCATCTCATCACGGCTCTCAAGAATGGGTTGCCAAATATTAAAAGTCCCTTGGCCTCCTCTATATTCTCCATCGTCTACATGTGCTAATGCATACTGCAATTCATATACATGTCAAAAAAAGAGCAGCACTTTACTAAGCTCATGCTATTTCGAGCGATATCAGAATCGAAATATTAAATTAAGGTGAGCATAAAAGTTTAGCCAAACCACTTGTATTGAGTGTTCATTATTCAACAACTAATCAAAGAAGAAATGCAAGATATAAGTATATATAGATATCACACCTCATGTTGGGTCGGATCATCCAGCGGCTTTATATTATTGGATTCAGAAAAGAACTTAGCACGTGAACTGGTAAAACTATCAAGAGCACTGTAATTAAGTGGCCCTGCTTTGGTGGCCTTGAGAAATGAAACGCTTCCCGGTGGGCAACTCCATCTTTGTGGTCCGACTGCTCCCAACTTTTCATTCACCGGTTCATGGAATTTAGTTTCTGCTTTTATTGCTTTCAGCTGTAGACACGTTTCAATTAGCAAATGTCACCCATACATCAATATATTACATTTTTGCTTCACATAGAATGCAAGACCTTAGATGGTGGATGCACAACTTGTTTTCCTAGTCATGGTGCAGTGTGCAGGCAAGACATTTTTTGGAAAAACTCAAACCTAATGCAGATGAAGAATTATATATATGTAATTGAATTAAAGTATATCATTAAAAGTGAACTTGGTTCCTTTGTCTGCACTAAGCTTAGACTTGTGACAAAAACTCAAGTTGGAGAGCAATAGTGACTGCACATTCAAGTCAATGGAAGGTGAAGTCATTTTTGGAAACCAAGTGGTTGAACTATTCTTTCTTAGACCTTCACCAACATGAAATATTCATTAATGTTCTCTACATCTAGAAAAGATTAAAGTAAACAAAGAGAAACATACTTTGGCATTTTCTCTTATATAAGGGTCGTCCATGGCAGGTTGGCTGTAGAAATCCACGCAGTCGATCACATCTCCATTAACCAACTGAAAGATACCCCAAAAAAAATGTTAAATGTGAAGATGGAGCTAGGAGAGCAAGGAGGTTTGGTGGCCAGAAGTTGCAGTTTCAGATTTTGCACATTATTTTTTTAGTATCTTCTTCAGCCTGTTTTTCTAAAAACCATTATAAATATCTCTTTAGTCAAATTGCATATAGTTTACCACATCTAGTCCCATCTTTTAAATGCAAAAATTGATTAATAGTAGGCCTACCTTTTCCAACAGGTGTTGAGGACATCGTTTTCTTAGAGAAGAAGGCGGGAGAAGGAAGTATGTCATTGCTCATGTGCAAAACTTGAATGCGCCAATACCAGTAAAAAAAAATGTAGTATGCATAGATACTAGAGTATCTTCCACATTAAACATAGATAACATTACATGGAAAGCATGATTTGGAATAAACTGTTACTACCTAAGTTACATGGGTACGAGTAGAGTTCAGATATGGGTACGAGCACGATAACTTTAGAAAACGGAGGTTATATATATACACAAAACAACACCAAAAAAAATTCATTTCTACATTTAAATAAACAAGCGATTTAAAAAAAATATATTACATATTAATGAAAAATAACTCTAAAAACAGAATAAAACTTAGTTGAAAAAATTAAATTACTTAAAACTAAGCAGCTTAGGTTGGTTTTGATCTAAAAAGTACCAAATGTGTTCAAGTACGTACTCTGATTACAGATATGGCGAATATAGAACTTATTGAAGTACTCATATTACCTAGGTTTAGTTGCTGTAACCATGAACAATCATGCACTAGCCAGTCATGACAAGACCATCTTATGACCTCTTACTATGTACTTGTTGGTGTTGCCTACAGAAATTAGAATCGTTTCAAAAATCTTATGGGGCGTTTGATTCAGAGGAATCGCTGGAATTTTTTAATCAAATTTTTTGTTTTTTTAAAGAAATGTAGGTTTCCAGATCTTTTTGACTATCTATCTTTGACATCTCTCATCGAAAGTCAGGTCAGTCACTCCATACCCTCTCGCTATTGTCGGTTTTCTGCATGGTGGTCGCTCCCCATCATTAGATACATTAGATGACATCCAAACACTGGATCGGATACAGGAAGCATGCAATTTAATATTGCGTTATCTCTTTCTTTAACGCTTTGTCTTTGTAGACGCCTCTCACTTGATATTTGCAAATTTTAATATGCGCACAATTTGTTACAGTGCAATGCTAGCAGAAGTCATTCCCTTTTTCCAGATGATTTCATATTTGTGCAATGCTAGCAGAATTTAATAATGCGTACACTGAGGTGCTCATTTGCTACTGCCTTTCTACGGATTTGTCCTAGAAGAAGAAAGTTTTGCTAAGTAGAGATTCATTTGTTTTGGGGCCATGCTTTTACAGAGTTATTTCGTTGCTGTTGCCATCAGAAACACTTGCTTAATGTTGGCTTTGTTGTTTCATTTTGGTGTACCTTTAAAAGACAGCAGCAATTATTTTATAATTACTTCTATCATGTTGCTTTTATCCCGGCTATTTTTTTGCTGCAGAAAATCCGACGGTCATATGTTTTTAGTTTTTTACTTCTAGAGTTGAATTCACTTTAAATCAAATATGTCAGTTTTAATTTTGGAATCAAATTTCGAGACCCTCAATTATTGAAATTTTCTCAGTTTGAGATGGAATTTTGGTTCTAATGCTGGAATTTAGGAGAAGGCATTTCTGACACTATGTATCAACTCTATATAGGTTTGTAGATGGGTATTCCAATAATAATAAACACTGCGGTTACCAAATGTTAAAGAAAAATAATAATAATAAATAAATAAATAAATACTCTGCAAAACACGAAATATCATAAATCTGACTATAATTAGCTGCCATAAGACAATGTTGATAATGATAAGATGGTGGTCATGATAGAAAGGAAAAGAGCAATCTTATCCTTATACATAAGTGACGTAAGTGAATGATGACTCTGGCTACCCTTAGTCACTAAGGGTCATCCAACCAAGACCATCCATCTGAAGTATATGAATGGTTGGGAGAAAAATTTATGAATTAATATACTAAATGATGAAAATGTCCATCATGTTTTCTTTTTATTTTTCTCTTAATTGTCCATCATGATGAATCGGATGATCCTGGTTTGATGGTTAGGTAACTATGAAAAACTAGAGTCACCATTCAATTATCTCGTATGTGACCTACATTATTCATAGAGTGAATCAACTCTAGTTGACAAATATGCATTTGGCGATTAAGCTTATCGTTCTGAATTTGTAATGAGTTCATCAAATGTTTCAAGAAGGAAAACCAAATTCTCTCACATTGAGCACATACAATCCATGCTGGCTTGACGCGCAATCATGTTGTTGGTATATATTGAGAGAGGAGCAATGCAAAATGAAAGGCATACAAAGAAGAAGTTACTTACCACGATGGTTTTGACTGGCGGCTCCTCTGGATAATATTTTCTTCCGCGAGCATGTCTAATGCCTTCACTTATTAAGGCTTGATTGAAGAAGATGACAGCAACACACGCAAGGAGACGCACA
This sequence comes from Nymphaea thermarum, assembly GCA_011799765.1. NCBI lineage: Eukaryota > Viridiplantae > Streptophyta > Magnoliopsida > Nymphaeales > Nymphaeaceae > Nymphaea > Nymphaea thermarum. The sequence continues at coordinate 1,203,568 of JAANDH010000003.1, read as the reverse complement.
CATTGAGTACTGGAACTCATCTGGGGCTTGTTGGCTCTTGAGTGTCTGCAGAAATTCAAAATGTCAGTTGAAACCATCAGTGATGCATAGCACTTGTATATATAGTATGTTATAGGAAGGAAAATATTTGTAGCTTATAATTAGAATTGATGGACAAATATGGATGCAAATCCCTTGTTTTTGGAACTGAAGAGAGTCTACTGAGTAATTTGATCAATTCTAGATTTTGTGCCACCTCCACTCATTTATTATGATAATGGGAGTCTACTGAGTAATTTGATCAATTCTAGATTTTGTGCCACCTCCACTCATTTATTATGATAATGGCACCATTTTTTTTAACTTGATTGGCAAATCTTTCGTGAATAACGTCAATTCAATGCTAAAAACTAACTGCAAATGTCGGAAGAAGGCCATACTTTCTCCCCTTTTCATTTGAATAAAAGTAAAAGCTAGGATTTCAATCAACAACTAAATACTGTTGGTATGATTCGTAGATGTAAAAAGAACGATCATAAATTTCAAGTCGTTGTTGTGTTGAACCAATCCTTTCTTTTGTTTTTTTTTTTTCAGTCCTCTATAACTGGGCCACTTTGCCCAAGCCCGCCGCATTTTGTCATGTTTTTGTAATGCATATCGATGCTGCATGGTATTTTACTGCACTTGATCCTTGTTTTAAGGAATAGTTGGAGCCTCTGAAGAAGGGCATCTTGTCAACATAAGAAATTCCAGTGCAGATTTACATTTGTAAAATAATGCAGCCTCTTATTTTGTGGTGGCTGTTTGGCCATTTTTCATGTCTATTATGCACAAACACAACCATTTACGACGCTTGTTTACAGCCGAAACAAAAATATTAATACACTTTTTCAAAGTCCAAGCATAAACTTGATTAAAATGTCAATGATATATTCTTATTGCACAATCAAATCCAATCCAAATTAAAAAATACATATTGCAGAAGAATAATAGAAACAAAAATTACAGATTTGCTATACAAATATATTAAGATCCCCATGACATTAACTAGTCATTCTATAAACACAAGGCTCGAAAACAATCAACCGAGAAAAAAGGAAAGAAAATTATAGGCACACATCCTAAACTACCAAAAACGAACAGAACATCAAACCAAACAAGATCCTACAAACTTACAACTATGAGATGACTAGCCCTGTAAGGCAAGTGGCGGCAGTGGCTTGTGCAATAGCACACAGCAATCATCCAGTGGCCTCTTCGGACTTGCAAGCGTTGCCTCATTTGTTATTACTCAGGCTGAGAACGACCAAGTGCTTGTTTTTTCCTAGAAGACTGAAGTGAGAGCAGCCATTTCCCTGGTCACAAACATAGAGAGAAGCAGTGCAATTTGAAATACGACAGATATATTCATGATAGAAGAAGAGAGAAGAAGAGAGTGAGAATTAACATTAACATGAAAAAAGAAATTGTGAGTAGTCCTTGTTTTTTTATTTCTTTTTAAAAAAAAAGGAATATCTGGTGATCACCTTAATTATAATCGATGGCATGACTAACTGCTAAAGACCTCTCGGGTGCAGAAGTGTGGTTTAAGAGTAAGTCGTGCCTGAAACAAATGGAAAGAGTGGATCTAGTTGAGGGGTACTCACTAACAAGGGTGGAACCAGAATTTTTTCATCAAGAGAACTGAATTATGGTTTCGAAATTTTGACAGGATTATGGTTTCAAAATTTTGACAGGAGCCGAAGTATTATTTTTCAAAAATTTTATATAAGACAAGTAAAATTTTTTTAATGTACTCTGGCTCCGCCCCTGCTCATCTACACACTCAATGGTTTGTCTATGCAACAGTCAGCAATAGACAGATGGAAGAAGCAAGGCTACCCAGTAATCAATAGGTGTTTTATTTGCCAAAGGCAGAAAGAACAGCAGACCATGTGTTGCTTTCATGCAGGTAGGCAAGTGAAGTGTGAAGGACAGCCCGAGGCGTGAAAAGTATTGGGCAGCAAGGTAATTCATTCTCACGATCCAAAGGTCTCGAAGCTGAAGCTCTCTGTCCTTTCTCTTTGTTCTTAGAGTCTAGCTTTTGAATTTAGGTGAAAAGGTAGATACTCATTAACTAGGCGTCATAGGGGTCATGCATCCACCATTTTTTCCTTTGTTCTTAGGGTTCAGCTTTGGAATTTGGGTGAAGAGGTGGATACCCCTCAACTAGGTCCCTGCATCTACCATTTGCACCCACAGCAATCAAACTGACGACTGGCTGATTGCCGTTTCGTTAGTCTGACTAGCTACACTAAGCCCCTCGATGCAATGGTCTCTACTACAAATTTTAGTGGCAATCAAAGGGTTGTCGAGACTGATGAAGAGCAATCAAAGAAGTTTGGACCGACTAAGATTTTTCCAAAGTAAAAATAGTGGCTAACAAGAGGAGAACGGTGGGAAATCTGAAGGCAGGCTGACGACCAATTTTTTTATGACAGATTCCTCTCCCTGTTGCTTAATCAGGGGAAATGGTGTCCCAACGTCCTGTGCCCAGCAAAAAGCAAGTCCTCCTTGGATTGAATGACCAATCTGGCCGATTTTGAATTGTAAGATAAGTTTTTTGTCAATTCATGACCAATTCGATCGGCTGAACCGTTGAATGACCAATGGAGCCGATCCGATCGATTTGAATTTTCCAATTTATATCAGTTGCATCCTCATTGTTTGAATTCATCAAGTGAAGACCTGTTGCCACGTCTTTAAAGGTGAGCACTGAATGAGCAGCGTGCTGATTCGATTCAGATTCGAATTTTATGTCAGTTGCATCCTCACTGTATTGATTTATCCAATGAAGGCCTCTTCCCACGTTTTTAACTCATTTGGATGAGTTAAACCTGTTCAAATCTCTTGGCAAGAGACATGACAGGAACTGTCCAAAGAGAAAAATGCGGAGAATTGTTTTTTTCCTCTCCTAAAAGGAAACAGAACAAGTCTCTTGAGCTCAAAACCATGGGCGAAGAAAAAGAAAGGTTTTCAATCCAAATGGGAATTAAGGCGCAATTGATTTTTGGTTCAGTCCATCATTGCCATGTAATCCCACGTGTTCTGCTTGAAGAACTTCATGTCCCAGAAAAAGGCATTTGTCTGACATGCATCTCAGGCAGGAGGTGGTGCAAGAGGACCAATTTGGAAGCGGAGAAGGGAACTATAAGAAATGGTAACAGTCACTTAATACTTTTGTGCGGATGAATATTTTACAAGTTTAGAACAGTTTGTATGCCATTTATCTTTCATATATTGTGTCAATGCATCTGTATGTTCATGCTTATGCTATTGATATCTTTTAACGCTCAAGTTGATATCTGCCAAAAGATGTAATGCTTGCCAGCTATACCATCTGTTCCAGATAATATTTAAATTGTCTAGTTTTTCTTGAAATGATTAAACCTATAGACATTATTTACTTTAGATTAAGTATTTAGAATTCTTCTAAACTGTTTTGATCTTTTGTATTCTAAAATTTTTCACAAACCCAAGCTTTTGATTTTTTGTACAAAAGTTTTCGACCCGTTTTGATTTAGTCAATTATCTGAAACTTCTCTAAAAGTCATTCCATTCAAAAAACCCATGTAAACTAGTATTGCTTCCAATCCACCATGAGAACAGATCAAAACCACGTTGGCTTGTCATTGCCGTATCAATGTATCACAGTATTTTATTTCAAAGAAAGTCCTAGTGGCTTCTCACTAGTTAACTGATTTTTGCTCTATGAAGAACAGGCCAATGATTTGCTGCTGATCTTCGAGCTATGGAACTAATGTGCAGCCTTTGTAAAATGTTCTGCCAAGATAAGTCATACTATAGGCCATCAGCAAATTATTAAACTTGAATCCTCCTCCCACTGTAGATCTGAAAGTTGAATCTAACCATTGAAATTTCAAGAGTCAATCTTTCTCTGCAACCATCGTATTTAATTTATGCATCCTTTCACAGCAACGTCCGTCTTCCCTTTGTATAACGTCCTTTACACAGTGATACAAACAAATAATGTGCACTGGTCTCTCTCTCTCATACCTTCAGTTAAGGGTGCCAACAGGGTAGAATTTGGATCAGATAAATACACAGATAATCAGATTGTAATTTTGGATTCAGCAAAGCCGATGAAAGTAAAACTCCATTGCCCTTCTACACCCTTCCCTTAAAATTTTTATTCGCGATGTCCGTTGGCCGGTTTACCAGATTTTCCACCTCCGTGACTAGTCTCGTAATGGTGTGCATCTATTCTGCACCACCCGACACCAAAAACCCCTCTGCAGTCTGTCAATCCTCCCTCCCCCATCGAAATTTCACAACTTAAACCGACTTACTGCTGTACAAGCACCTTCAGATGCTTCGGTATCTGATGCGTAAGTTGAACCTGGAAGCACCTTGCAGAAGATGTGCACTTCACAGAATGACAACCGCCCAGGCCTTCAACATTTTCAAGCACCTGTCGCCGGAGCTGCATAAAAACATAAGCTTATCATCCTTTTCTTCCGTAGCGCAATGCCATCCGATGACATCTCACAATCCATAACCTGATGAGAGTGACTTTATAACCGCAGGAAGAGAAAAGCATCAGCTACATGTGCTACCAAAATATGATGATGATTGATGAATCATCTCAATGCACTAACGACCCAACCTGTAATGCGGCTCGGCTTCTGAACTCTCACAACCCTCCGCGACCCACTTTGCAGGCGTTCAAGTACTGAATATGTGATATTGTCTGGAGTTAAACCCTGCTGCTTCAACCGTTCATAGAGTTTTACAGCTTCTGATGTCTTCCCGCACTTCTCAAGGCAATCAAGCAATATATTGTAAGTCACTATATTCGGATAACATCCTTCAGCAATCATCTCATCAAACAATTTGCTTGCCATCTCGACACGATTTGACTTGCCAAAACATTCGATGAGAGTACTGTAAGTGACCACATCAGGAGCGAGACCCTTTTCTTGCATCTCCTTGAACCGCATGTGTGCTTCATCAAGCTCGCCATTTTTTCCAAGGCAATTGATTAATGAATTGTAAGTGACAACATCGGGTTTAGAGTCACTTTTCTCCATTTCCTCAAAGAATCTTAGGGCCTCCTTGACATGCCTCATTCTCCCAAAGGTTGAAATAAGAATGTTATATGTAAAGACATCTGGCGGGGGCCCGTCCTTCTTCATTTTCTCATAAAGATCCAGTATAGAAGATACCTGTCTTGCCTTGCCAAGGGCAGAGAATACCAGATTATACATGACACTGTCAAAATTTAATCCATATTCTTCAATCTTAGTTAGCAGATCCAGCGCTTCTTCTGTCTTCCCAGCATTGCAGAGATTCTCTAACATGGACAGACATGCAGTGTGGTGACCCTTCTGGTCATGGCTCCACATGTTGCAAAATAACTTGTGAGCTTCGCTAGCATGGCCCAGTCGGCTGAGTGTTCTTACCATATAAGCATAGATTCCCTTATTCATGTGGTTCTTTGAGATTTCTACTACTTTGCTCAATCTATCTAACTGTCTTGTTGCTACCAGGACTTGTAGGATGACTTTGTATGTAAATTCATTGGGTCGACACCCCTTCTCCACCATCTTAGAGAACAGGAAAACTGTCCTTTCCACCATGTGATTTGTAGCAAGAGCCTGAAGCATGGTGTTGTAGGCAATAAGGTTTGGGGTACAACCCTTTGAAATCATCTCATCAAAAAAGCTAAGAAACTCATCAACCCGACCTTTCTTTCCAGCCATCCGGATAAGGATAGTGTATGTATACTCGTCTGGTTCACAGTGCTTTTGCTTCATATCCTGGAAAACCTTGTAAGCTTTGTCAACCTGTGAAAGCATGAGAGGTAGCAATGAATTATCATAAGTGAATCAAACAAATCCGTTCTGAACAAAAACCCTGTGATTAATGGATCCCCAACTTAGAAGGTAGAATGTTTCATACACACAGTTCTCCCAATGTTTGTAGATAAAGGGAGCATCTGAGCCTAGAAATGAATTGTATTACCTCACCTGTTAAATTTAAAACGGTGGAATTCTTGGCCCATTGAGTAGCAAAAGCCATGTAACTTTGCTATAGCCAACAGAAATTGCTAGGGTTCCCAGCAGATAATCATATAGCTCCTGAAAAATAGAAGTATGTGTTCTATATCTTAGACAAACTTGCCACATGAATAAGAGAGGCGTGCTAGAGGAACTATTGACGTTTGAAGATTTTGAATACAGAAGTAAGAAGGGAACTCCGTTGCTCACTTGGGAAAACAACAAAATCCTAAAAAGGGAGCAACTTGAAATTTAAATTGATTGGAAAAACAGAGTGAAACTTGGACGGGATTGGCAAGTTCATCTGAATGCATCTAAGGTATAGAGAAACAGCATTAGCTAGGCAAAACTTAATTAGCTACTACCACAGCCCACTGCTTCCCATGTAGCATCACACCATGAAACTTGGGGCGGGTAGTGACACAAACGAAATAGCAAACTTCATGCCACCACAACCAATCATCAAATGGCGAACGAATTTTGACTCATATAAATCCCCAGATCAATTGAAACAAAGATTATACAGTCCGACAAAAATGATAGAACAAAAAGGCAATCGCTGATGATCGATTAGGAAGAGGAAATTTGTGGATCATGAGAGAGGCATTGCAACTTTGGAACGTAATAATGCCAGTGACAATAGTGACAGCGGCAACAAGGACCAGTACAAGCAATTTGCTGTGTTAATACTACAAAAAAAGAAACCCAAAAGGAAATTTGTCTTTGTATTCAATCAAGAAGAAGAGGGAAGACACCTGATCATGCTTCGCCAGGGCGTCCAACATCATGTTGTACCCAACGACGTCTAATTTGAAACCTCGGCTCCTCATCTTCTGGTAGGCACCGTACGCCCGGTCAGCATCGCCCGAGCGGAGGCACGCCTGGACTAAGCATTTGTAGCTGTAGCAATTTAAAACCAACCCCCACCTGGCAGCGAGCCCCAGGCACCGGTCGAGCTCCGCTGGCGGCGACGCGCCGAAGATTTCAATCAGCATATTGATAGTGGAGATAGTGCCACAGACGCCTTCCGTCTTCATCTCGCCCACGAGGCTGGCGACGCCAGCGGCATCGCCCGAGCGCCCGAGGATGTTTATCATCCGATTATAGCTGGACACATCGTGGCGGAATCCGGGGAGGGAGGCGGCGAGGCGGAAGAAGGCGAGGGCGGTGGCGGGGCTGGGGCATGCTGCGCGGAGAGCCTCGCTCACCTCGAGCGGGGTGGGCGTGACGGCGAGGGACTGGAGGTAGTCAAGGAGGTCCGGCGGGAGGGAATCAGTGGAGGAGGAAGTGCGACGGCGGAGGAGGTGGGCGAGGCGGCAGACGAGATCCTTTCTAGGGTAGGCATAGCCTCGGACATCTCGCGGGGCGGCTGCTGTTGCGGCTGCGTCTGGGGCGTCGACGGCGACGGAGAGTGTGCGACCTGAGTCACCCTCGTGGACCACGCGTCCCGTGTACTTGGTAGCGAAGGAGCGGCTATGCGACCAGGCGGCGCCGAAGGGAGGGCGGAGCTTCAACATTCGCTGTCTTTCGTTTCCACGGCGCCTCTTCCTTGCCACTTTCCCTCCCACTAGTCTGTTGCCGTTCCGAACTCATGACCCGGTTCGAACCCAGTGCTACTGCTGATGTCCAACCCCGACTCGGGTTATGAAAGAAATTTACACGACACACCTAATATTTTATTAAAATACACGGAGCAGGCTATAGTCTAGGCCCTAAAACCATACTCTTTGTTAGGTTACGTAAGCGTCATATTAACCCCGGAATATATATATATATATATATATATATATATATATATATATATATATATATATATATATATATATATATATATATATATAAATGATAGATGTGTTCGTTTTTCCACCTGATGATCCATAGAGGTGACATTGGCGAACAAGTCTTCGCCACTGAATGATGTGTTTGAACATGTTTTTGCAGGTTCTTGTCTTGTTTAGTAGTCTGTACAAGTCCTTTTGGCTTTTCAAAGCGTGGAAAATGTTGACTGGAAAACATCTCACGACTTTTAGAAGATACAAACACTAATGAATTTGATTGGACAACTTATAATTAATTCATATAATCCTTATATCATTTCATATATTCTAGAAACCACATATAAATCAATTTTACGTCGATTTATGCATGGAATTCGAACTTCACTTAATATATGGACCAAACACTTCAAGAAACCAAGCTACATTGGTTAGCGAATAATTAATACTTCATTGTGAATGCGAGACATATTCAGGCTATCGTAATCGATTAATAAACCCGAGTTTCAACATGTCTTGTTCTGTTTGTTTTGCCTGTTTGCCAATTGAAAGGCAACCACTGCATTACCAAGACACGTCCATAGGGCATGAAGAAAGAAAGATTAATATGAGCTTATTAAAATCTCGTTTAGATAACAAAGAATTGTCTTACTCCTTGTAGGTTCGATCCTGGACATTGCATTTGCACGGCAGTTTCAATAAAATAAATGGTCTTCAACGACACCCATGTAATTAATTTTCCGTAGTTTTTTAAAGTTGTAAAGGACATAACATAGCTAGTCACTTGAATGTTGTACTAATGATGTGTCTTTTCTTCAATTTTTATAGGTGTTATTATTCTAAACTGCAAATGATAGCATGTATAAGGGGGGGGGGGGCGTATGCCTTTGACCCATTTCAAAAAAAAAATTACATGTAAATTTTAGAAAATTATATTTGTTTTATATAAAATTTCGAAAAATCAGTTGGAAGTCTAACCATAATTTAATTCCAAGACGACCAAAATCGAGATTTCAAACGTCCATAATTTTGGAACCAACTTCAATTTGAAATGAACGAATTTCGAACCTAAATTGACTTTTGAAGTAGAAATCCACTTTCCCTTTTCCCCAACTTGAATGGTGCCTACTTCTCGCTTTGGCCATAATTATTGGATCGCGGCCCGCATTAATTTCCATCTCAATTCTCACCCACCAACTTCATATGTTTTTTGAACTTTAGTGCAGTTATTTTTGTTGTTGTACTCGCCATTAAGGGTTATTTATGTAAGTTGTGTGGTTATTTATCTAAGTAAATCTGAAAAAAATGTTTTCTTATTATCAAACTAAGAATTATTTTTTTGGAATTTTGAAAATATAATTCTTTACCATCAAACTTAGAAATATATTTTTGAAAATATATTTCTCAATCACCACACGCACACCAAAATTAAAATCGGAAAGATTTTTCTCATTCTTTTTTTTAGAAAATATATTTTCAAAAATATATTTTCAATTTCAGTCATCAAACTACCCTTAAAATAGCGTTGCCACGTTTTATTTTTTTTATTTTTAAATCTATTTCGATTATTTAAATTTAAAAAAAAAGAGGTCGAGTAATGTTGAGAATAATGCTGAAAGGACCGATCTGACCTGCTACTGCCATGGAATATTGTAATCAATCTCAATAGTGATTAAAAAAAAAATGTCGAATCCGAAATGAAGTTTCATTTCCAATTTTATAAAGAAAACGGTAAGCGAGCACTTTTCTTACTTTTTGATTAATTATTTATTTAGTAAATCGATATTGATCATGTAATTATAAATCTTTGTTATTAATCAAAAGCTAAATTGAAAAATCCATAACAAAGTAATAAAAAAAAAAAAAATCAACGTGCTTAATCGTCGCCATGTGGGCATGTCAATGATTTCTTTGTATAATAATATCATACAAGTCTGTGGTCTTTTCTTTCTCACAAAATGAGAAGTTCAAATATAAAAATGACGAGAAGTCGTAGATCTTACGTCAGGGTGTAATTTTGTTGGGGGTTCGAGCAATGGATCAAGTTTAGGACCCATATTACATTTATTTTTTGCAAAACAAAATTTTGTATGTTTCTGTCAATTCACCTCGCAAATCGAACGATTTTACTTCAAATTCGATTTTAATAATTGTTTTTGTACTTTTATTATTTTTGAAAAGTATTTTTGTTTTTTAAGAATCTTTCAAAATGGAGTGATTTTTTTTTTTCTTTTGGAAATTGACACGAATGGCCTTCTGTTTTGTTATTAATTGCAATTGAAGGAAACGGGTGACGTTTTGCATTTACAACGCCGTTTAAGCATGTCATTCAGATCCGCCCTTAAAGTCAGACGCTGGCTGCTTTTCATAATTTATTCCTAAAGGTAGGATCCCAACATTATGCGACTTGTCTTAATCAAATATTCTTTGACTATATTTTCAGTTCTTAAACTGAATCTAAATCCCACAAAGGGCTTGATCCATTGACATCCTTCATGAACTGGTCGAGTTTTTTTGCAGCATTAGACATTAATAAAAACTGAACAATTTTAGTATCCAATTCAATCTATAAAAAACCTTATAATAAACCTCTCTATCATTTTTACTTAAAGTACATAAACGGCGTTTTCCTTCCACGAAATATTCGGACGTTCTATGTCTTGTTCAATAAAATATCTCAACAGCTCGAACTTGTTAGGAAGATATGAAAACTTATGTGCATTTTTTTAATAATATCTCGACCTTGTTGCATTTTTAAATTTGTCAAAAGCAGGTAGATTTGGGTCTTAATTGGAATTAACAATAATTCGAGCTAGCACATCGGAATCTGAGCCAAAATAAATTTTGGCTTTGGTTCGGATATGGAAGTAAATCCGGTTTATAATTTAAGATGCGATAAAAATAATCTGGATTGTATCTTTGACCATTTCGGTTTTGAGTCGGATATTTTCGGTCCAATTTCCGACGGTCCAAAGCACAGCTGCTTCCGGTCGTAACTGGATTTGAATACCGGCAGTTATCCGGAACCGAAGCTACGGGTCCGCCCTTTTGACACTTCATGGGGTCACAAATAGAAATGGAGTTGTTGACGGGAAGGGTTTCAGAATCTTCATAAGTTCCTACGTAGTCAGAGACTCAGCAGGCGCACCGTTCGAGGACTCGACCTTCCTTCTCTCGCCGATCGTCCCTCATTTGCGTTAGGCGGGAAACTTCCGATCGCGCGAGTTTAGCCCACGAAGTAAGGAAATCGAGGGAAATTCGTTTGTTTTTCTTATTGCTTGTGGTGGGAACATGTCTGAAGCTTCGTTTCTTGCCTTCCTGGTCGCTTGATCTACCTCGTTTTGAGTCAAATACTTCCCGGATATTTATTATATGCATTTTTAGTAAATATTTTTTTTTTCGGTTTCTTTCCATTTCTGGATCGATTTTTTTGATGAAATTTGATGATTATACGATAATTACGAAGATATATTGCGTTCTTCATCTCCTGCGACAAATCTATTGATTAGCTTTTTTTTTTTTTCAATTCTTGTGTCGTTTGGATCGGATAAGAAGTGATTTTGTGCATTTATGAAGCTCTTTTTTTAGTTTGTCGAAAATTTTGAGAGGTTCTCGAGTGGGATTCGTTCTGTGGTGGATTTTCTTTTTTGTTTGAATTTGTGAACTGAAGGTAAACAGAGTTTACAGAAACGGAGATCAGTTTTCTTGTGTCAGTTTTATCAGAAACGCGGGAACTCTAGTAGTTTCAGCAAAAAAAAGCAACTCTCCGGGTTTATCTCTTTAACTTTCTTTGGTGAAGGTGAATGAGGTGTATAGGAACTACGATCTGATTGCTTCTTTATGTATTGATGGAACCGTGAACTTCCAGTAAGTTTGGCAAGAAAGCTAATGCATTCTTGTCATGTTTTAGATTTGCTTGAAATTCTGACAGCAGCTGTTTACTAATGGAGATTAAATTTTTTTCTTTAGTTTTCATTTTTTTGTTTTGATCTGTTGAAGTTAGCATCACTTTATCAACTTGATGCAGTTGACTAGAGGGGTCTGCACTGTCAAAGTGGAATTTTTCCTGATCTTGTGAATGCAGATTTAGCTCTATTTACATTCAATTACGTGATTAAATTTCATTGATTTATTGATATTTCTGTTGGATTCCACAGAAGTTGGATTTTCATTATCTGTTGGAAGAAGTGATTAGTAGCCAGCTTCTAGAAATTATTATTTAACTATATCAATGAATTCAGCATTTTATATGAAGAATTGGGTCGTAAAGGTTACACTCATCTAGATTATGCAATTCTCATGAACATAAGGATTGGCATCCTCGAAGGGCCTGAAGAAATTGCAAATAACTAACACTACACTCGATTGACCTGTAGGGTACATGGGCTACAGTAGAGCTCCTTCCATCATAAAAGGGAATGGTCTAATATCTCAATCTCGTAAGGTAGATGGTGGAAGGGCACGATATGTAGAAATTTTAGGCCTTCATATTATCTACCTTCAGTCACAACCTGACTGAAACTGACTCTAATGTTTGGTCTGCCGGATCATATCTCTCCCTATAGTGTGCTTCAATTTATATTTGGTACGGTTCAAGGGAACTGTTGATATAATGCACAGATATATAAGGCCCTGAAAATTTATGAAAATTTTTGACATATGACTATTCTGAAATCCTTCCTAACATATTTGGGGTGTTACATCTTCTGTAAGTTATGTTTTAGTGATACTGATCTTCAAAAATTGTCCCCTTTTAGGCTTTATGCTGTGTTTTTTTTTTCCATCTTAGCTTAAAAAATACCTGATTCGACATTCAATTTCAAAGCAACTTTTTTCTTAAGCATATGGTTTAAGTGCAAATTTTGCTTGTAGTTCATATTTCAAAGTCAGGAGCCTTTCTTTTCTTGGAATTTTTGTTGGTTACTTCTTCCTTTTCTAAGACATGTCGGATGTGATATTATTTTGCTAAAATTGTCAAATGGCACTGCAAATCTCTGCTTTTCTATATTAACTGCACTTGAACTAAAATAATTTGCTAACATCACTCAGCTAGTTTGTCTGTGCTGTGTGGCTTTCAAGTAGAGTTTTTCTTTCTAAGTTCCCCTTGTTTGTCTTTTTCTTTTGCAGTCTGACTTTTAACTTTTCTCTTGCAAATTGTAGATTTTTCCTGTAATAGCTGTTTTGTACCATAATTAAGGCTTTCATTCTGATTCCTGAACATATTAGCTGATATCATAACGATGCTTTAGGAGTTAATTAAGGGCCAATTGCAGTGTATGGGTGATGGTGATAAGGTGTTTGGGCAGATCTCTTGGCTTTCTACAACCTCAATTGTCCTTATACTAGGCACTGTCTTATCTGTGTTATTTTCAGCCATGTTAAGTGGAAGTAAGAAACATAGGCAGAGGGGAGTACAGGTTGATGTTGGCGGAGATCCTGGTTTTACTGTTCGCAGTGCGAGATTTCCTTCTTTAGTTGAGGTTCCATGGGAAGGTGCCACCAACCTTGCTGTTGTCTTTGAACAATCCTGCCAAAAACATGCCAGCAAGCCCTTTTTGGGGACAAGAAATGTTATTAAAAAGGAAACAACAACGTCGGCTGATGGGAGGACTTTTGAGAAGCTACAAATGAGTGACTATAAGTGGCTTACCTTTACTGAGACATTTCAACATGCTTCAGATTTTGCATCGGGCCTAATAAAGTTGGGCCATGATAAAAGTGATCGTGCGGCAATTTTTGCTGAAACTAGAGCAGAATGGTTCATCTCCTTGCAGGTACTCTTCCTTAGCTGATTATCATTTATTTATCTATTGTATCGAGTTTTGGAATGTGTCATTTCTGCCATTTGTACTTAGAAAGTCTTCTAGCTGTCAATCATACAGCACGAGCAGGAAATCCTTTTTTTTCTAGTTGAAGTTAAGTATATTAAGGTTAAGATTCAGAAACTCTGGCAATAATGGTTTCAAATTACTTGCATGTAACATGATTGGCTGGAAAGGCTTTGTACAGACATGTGCTCATGTATAACTAATCTCTTATTCTATCAGGGATGCTTTCGTCAGAGTATAACAGTTGTTACTATCTATGCATCTTTGGGTGAAGAAGCTCTTGTCCATTCATTAAATGAGGTATGAACGATCTAAATGGTCCTACAATATGTTTTCTCTTTTCTTGTCTTACGTTGTTCTTTCCTGGATTATGTCTTGGTTTACAATTTTGTAAAAGCACTATTGACATTGTTTTGTAAAATTTGAATGCTTAAATGAGTCTACGTTGTTTGTTCCACATTATGATTTTGTGTTGCTTTCTCCTCTATAATTTAGAAACCCATGCATTCTTGTAGCTTGTTATTTCCTGAAAGCAGAAAAATGTAGGTATTGATTACAAAATAAAATAGTCAACCCTTTTGCATAACTATTTGCTGATTATCTTACATAATGTAGTACTCGTATGGTCCTTGGACATTGTTGTGTAAGACAAGAAGATATGTGTCCTAGAGTGCTTAGAGATATTTGGGATTGATTTTTTCAACAGAAGAAAGCTTTTGCATTTTCCATCACGAGAATCGCTTTTTGCACATAATTTATGTGTGATTGTGTGTGTGTGTGTGTGAGAGAGAGAGAGAGAGGGAATCACAACTGGCTCATATCAATAATGAGCTGAACCCCATGAGATTATGCTTAGGCAGTTCCTCCACTGAGCACAATAGAAAGGAAAAATTTTTCTAGTTTAAAATCTCTATTCCTAAATGAAGGCTCTCTTGGACGCCCAACTATTGGAGTTTTTCAGGCAAGCATGCCATTTTTTGTCGTCGTATCCATCCCAAGCCAAGCGCCTCGCTTCCTGGATGTTTTACTTTATTCAAAGAAGTCTGGGAAGGCCAAAAACTGACAGAATCAGGCTGTCGAGCGACGATCACCTGGTAGTTGTATACAGAAGTTGGTTTTACATCAAGATAGATGAAGTGGTAGAATCATATACTAAGAAGGGTGGGAGCAGAGACTCAGCACTATCATTTTGCCTGAGCTTCTTTCAAAAATGGATTGAATTGGAATACCAATTCTCATCTCAATCATTGTACATCAAGACGCTCTAAAGCCCAAGCAGCAAGGCAGTGATTCTTTGTTTTAAGCCTGTTTTTGAAGTATGGCTGTGGCCTTAGGGAGGAAAGGAATAGTGTTTCCATATAGATAGAAAATGAGACTGTTGGAGACTTATTACAACACTAACTGTAAGATAATAGACCACTCTTCTACTCGGAGGAGAGTAGGCAGAATTTGCGTTTTTTCCTTCAGGTGTGCATGATCTCTAGGTTTTTCTTGGATGAAGTACATGTTTCATGATTGTTTCACGTGGATAACTAAATGCATGCTTTCTTGAACGGGAAATTTTTAATATTCCTTTTTCAGAATATCAATTTCTGTGAATTTTTAATATTTAACATGATTATAGAAAACATATACAATTTTGTAGTTTTAAAATACACAAACCTTCAAAAGGTTCATAGCGCTCTTCCACCATGCCTGCCACTGAATCTGTGGAGAGAATTCCATTTTGTCTTGTAAAGAGATCTAAGTTTACTGTTTTGGGTAGTCTTACATAAATAAACCACGTAAATGTCAGCACATTCTTTAAAAGTTGCACGGGGAAGTTCTATGACTATAGAAGGTTGCACCTTATTTTTAGCATTATTAAAGATGCATTTGGCCGATCTCAAAATAGTTGAGAAACCCCCGTAACCAATTTGATTATAGGCAGCAACAGATGTACATTGTACACCAATTTCAGGACCTGTTAAAGAGGTTGGCGGAAAATGATAAGCAGGAGGAAAACCTAGTTGCTGGATATTTTGGATTTCTTTACTCACTAACTGATTTGAGATGATGGTAACCTGGGACTAATCACTGAAGTGTGTGTTTTTGTTCTACAGTGTATAACCTAGTACGAATTGTAATAATAGTGGAAACGTCAGTCTGTTCTTTGTTATTGCATTGCCTTTTTAGAGAGTTCCCGGTTCTTGATTGAAAAATGTGCTCCATGTCTTACATTGGGTTGAACCAGTACAAGTTGGATTACACCTTTTACAACAAATTGAAAATTGAAATGTTTAACAAAGATGTACATTTTGAAGGCATGATTTTTGAAAGTTCAGATGTTATGTAATTTAACCTTTTGGTTTGGGCTTGCAGACGGAGGTTTCAACCTTGATCTGTGATTTCAAGCAATTGAAGAAGTTGGCTGCAATAAGCACACAGCTAGATTCAGTTAAGGCACTTGTATACATGGAAGAAGATGGAGCTGAATTAACTTCTGATTTATTAGAAAAGCTGTCAAGATGGAAGGTTTCATCTTTTTCTGAAGTTCGAAGGTTGGGGATGGAAAACGCTATTGATGCTAGAATACCTAAAAGTTCTGACATTGCAGTGATCATGTATACAAGTGGTAGTACTGGCCTACCGAAGGTAAAGTGATGTTTTACTCAGTAGTCAGTAGGTAAAAGTATCTCATTTTCTTTGAAATGTTGCCCATAAAGTGGCTGTTTAATAATAGCCTTATGAGGTTATGAATATTCCTAATTGTTCTAAAAATTGGCACCATTTTGACCATATAAATCAACTGATCAACCTAGATTAATTGAGAAGAAGGTTGCAGGATTTAGTTTGGGAAACCTACCTCGCAACTAAGACAAATTCTTTGGAGCTCATCAAAACGTCAACAGCCAGTCATCTTGCTGGCTAGAGTTGCCAGATCTATAATTGATACATTTCCATGGAAAGCAACACTATTTAGCAATGTTTGGAGGCAGGTCATGATGATCATTAGCATGATTGTTATGATGCTCAGATGTTTTTTTTTTTTTTAACAATACAAAGAAAACTTTAGGATATTCATGTGCTGTCTTAATCCCTATTGTTGCTTGCTTGGTGCTTAGAGATAGAAGGGCAGTAGGTCCCAAGAAAAGATAAGAAGGGGTATATTCCTTTGCCTAATGTCGTTGTTGACAAACTCATGAATCATGATATTATTTAATGTTGCAGGGAGTCATGATGACTCATGGTAACATAGTTGCAACTGCAGCAGCTGTCTTGACAATAATTCCAGGAATAGGCAATAAGGATGTTTACTTGGCTTATTTGCCCTTGGCTCATGTTCTGGAATTGGCAGCTGAGGTTGGTTTTCACGCCAGAGTTTTTTTTTCCAAATAGTTTCAGAATCATATATATAATTTAATGTGATGAAATTTCTAGACGGTGATGTTGGCCGCGGGCATTGCAGTAGGATATGGTTCAGCTTTGACATTGACTGATTCATCCAATAAAATCATGAAAGGATCACAAGGAGATGCAACTGTGTTGCAGCCCACACTTATGGCAGCAGTACCAGCAATTCTAGATCGGGTTCGGGAGGCAGTATTTAAAAAGGTTTGTTTACTGACTGGCATTTTTAAAGATTTGCCTTTTATTGTGATAAAACTCATCACTATTTGTAATCAATAGGTTGCAGAGAAAGGTGGGCTGGCAAAGAAACTATTTGATATTGCATATAGACGTAGACTTGCTGCTATTGAGGGAAGTTGGTTTGGTGCGTGGGGATTAGAAAAGCTTTTCTGGGACTTACTTGTCTTCAAAAAGATAAGATCTGTTCTTGGGGGGAATATCCGTTTTATGCTTTCTGGTGGTGCTCCTCTGTCCGGGGATACTCAAAGGTTTATCAATGTCTGCTTCGGGTAATTCTCCTTTTTATCCTTCGAAATTTAAATACCATCCGTATGAACTAACGCTGTCTGGAACAACTATAAGGAAGATCGACAGGATTGCTGTCATAGTGGGTATTTTTCTTTATTTGGACCTAACTGGAGGTTTCTCAGAAACTTACTTCATTACTTGATATAACTCTGCAGAGCTCCAATAGGTCAAGGTTACGGGTTAACAGAGACATGTGCTGGAGCAACTTTTTCTGAATGGGATGATCCATCAGTTGGGCGTGTTGGTCCACCTTTACCTTGTTGTTTTATTAAGGTAGCTTCCACCGCTGTTTCTGATAAGTCTCTTAGAAAAAAAAAAAGTAATTTCTAAGCTAACCATTCAGATATCATGGGAGACATGTTCTAGTCTCTCAAATATGAATCATGGCCACATTCTAAAACCTCGACTTTCATTTCTTTTGCTTTTGGCGAGAGTCGAGACTCTCTCTCTGAAATTCAAATGTTACTGTAACTTTATTTTATCTAGGTCACCTCTTTTAAAGTTCTTTCTGGAAAACCTTGGTACGTTGCTGAGACTGATATAGGGGTTAGATAAATTTGACCCTTCTTGGGTTTTGGCACTGTTGCACTTTAGGATGGTTCCTTGGCCACTTGTAAGATATTTGAATTTTGAAATTGAAAAGCGGATTATTAACAGTTTTATTTACTGGCAATATTCAATTTCAATTCCATTTCTATTTGACAGCTTGTCTCTTGGGAAGAAGGTGGATATACAGTCTCTGATAAACCAATGCCTCGAGGAGAGATTGTAATTGGAGGCCCCAGTGTGACTCAAGGTTATTACAAAAATGAAGCAAAAACTGACGAAGTGTACAAGGTAGAAAATTGCAATCTTGGACTTTGAATGTATTTTTGGTCAAAACCATTAGAATACCTGCAGTTTGACAGTTCCTCAAATTTAGGTAGATGATAGGGGCATGCGTTGGTTCTACACCGGTGACGTAGGTCAATTTCATCCTGATGGCTGCCTTGAGATCATCGACAGGAAGAAGGATATAGTGAAACTACAACATGGAGAGTATGTTTCCCTGGGAAAGGTATTGGATGTTGTTACTTGATATTCCTTGTGGATAGATTGGATTTCTTTCAATAGATTGATTCTCACATCTAGTATTCTAGGTAGAGGCAGCGTTAGCATCATGCCAATATGTTGAAAGCATCATGGTACATGCGGATCCGTTCCACAATTACTGTGTCGCCCTTGTAGTTCCCTCACATGCAGTCCTTGAAAAGTGGGCTCAGAGTTCCGGCATTCAATACAAGGATTTCGCAGACCTGTGCGACAAGAAAGAAGCAGTTGAAGAAGTTCAGAAAGCTCTTGCAAAGGTCCATAAATTTCATTCCTTCCTCCCTCCCTCCATGCCCAATAGTAGTTAATACATCATTAGCTTTAGCAATCAGTTATTCTTTTTTCATGAAAATTTGTCAATGTTATAATATCTGGTGAGACTTTTTTAATAGATGTGGCTCATGCTGCGACTTGTTTGTACCTTCCATTAAACGCATGTTCGGGAATGACTGGGGTATATAAGAGGATCGTGTCTCTTTGATGCTAGAAAGATATCCATTCAATCTGCACGGAAATGTCCTTTATGCAACCATGGGCAACCTCCGTGAAGCCAAACTGCGACCACTATCCTGCCAGAAGATTTGCAGTCTGGCAGGAAACTAACAAATGTATCGCCTGGTCAATCCAGAAGATGCCTCCAGTGAGCAAGGAAGAGATTCCCCCTTCTGTGTGCATTTGAATACTCGACAGGATAGAAATGGTAGTCTTACTGATACATATCCAACTCTTTATTTCCCTCTTCCTCAGTAGCTGAATATGGAGGTGATATGACCCTCTACCCTGCTTGAACCGTGTAGGTTCTTACCAATTTAGAGGATTCTCATTTCTATTTTCCATCAATCAAAATTTGTCTCAGCAAGAACTAGAAGCCAACCAAAATTCCATGGACCTTCTGAAAGCTGCTTCCACTGAGAAACTTTCATTGTGGAGTAACCCTCATGTACGTCGGCCAATTGCAACCTGCATCACCCATGCTACTTGTAAGCATCGGATGCTAATGATTTACCAAAATATTTGTTCCTGTTCATCCCATTTCCCGATCTCCTCCAAGAACTTTCATGCAACCAAATCAATGTGTGTACCTTTATGGGCAGAAAAGCGATGCATATATGTGTCTGTATCTGTGTATGCATGAACAGGTGTGCGCTTGGGCGCTGTTGTGCATATATGTGAAATCTTTTAGAGATTGGAGGGCTTCCATTTCAAAATTTCAAACAGGAATGCTCTACAGAAGAATCCTTCATGCTCGTTTGTGCAGCCGGCATCTAACTTAGCAAACTTGTTGATTTTTTCTCTCCTCTCATGGTGTCCTGCAGGAAGGCAAAGTAGGTAGGCTTGACAAGTTCGAAATTCCGGCTAAAATCAAGCTCTTACCAGACCCATGGACCCCAGAATCCGGTCTTGTCACCGCTGCCTTGAAGCTGAAGAGAGAGAACTTGAGATCGACGTTCAAAGCAGATCTGCAACAGCTGTACACGTGAGCCCGTTGGAGTCTGCGTACTTTGGATAATTATCATTGGTGTTGCTGCAGGACCGTTGTCTGCAGATGCAGAGGGTGTGCGTGTCGAAGCACCGTTGATGACAACAAATAACAAAGCGCTCGTCTTGTCTTGCATTTTTTGGGTATTCGTTTTCTGCAAAGTTCCAGAAGTTTTATTTTATGTTGGATTATATATGTACATGATAATAAAGTTTGTTGAACCCTTACTGAAGACCTTGGATCAAGTCTTAATTCTGTCAATCTGAGCTTTCCATCGACTCTCCTCAGGTTTGACGCTCCGTGTTCACTTCGGGTTTTATTTTTAGAGGGTAGAATCATTAATAGGGGATTTAAGAATTAAGATCCCTTTCACACCAAATCCATGGTCGGGGGAGCACTTCAGATCCGTGGATTATTGTATGGGTTCATTCTTGTAGTAAATCCATGCCTCTTTCTGACAGAGATCTAAAATTCATGCTGAGGCAGTTTTTGGGACCTTAGAACTTTTGTTTGGGCAAAATGATGAAATAGTTAATGGCTTCAAGGAACATAGCTGGTTAGGTTGGTGGCACTGCTCTCTGCATTATGGAGGTAGAGGACAACACTGACTTTACTATAGGCACCCAGGGATGGTGGTGGTGGGTCATAACCTTTTGCTACTTGAACGAAAAATTGCTGTCAATTTAACACTTGATCTAGGTGATGTATTCATCCTGTATCCTGGTGAAATAGACCCTGATGAAGACCCTCATCAACAAGGACAATTTCTCCAGTTTATGCCAATTATCCACTTTAGAGGAGACAAGCGTCAACATGCATGAGAATCGTAGTCCTTGAAGGAGCCTGACGATATGCCACAAATTGGAGATGGTGATAAGCGCAAGAGTGGAGGCCCACTTGTTTTAGTGACGGTTTTAGCCTTACAAGGAGAAGCAGAAAGCTGGCCATAATATAAGGTGTAAAGCATTTTGTTACTTGAAAAAATTGCATCCAAGCACTGGTGCACTACATTTTCTACTACCTGATACAAAACATTACATTTATAGGCTTAGTCTAAGCTAGAATACTTATTAGCATGGAACTGATAAAATGCAGTCGCTTGATTACCTCAGACCTGAACTCAAGATTCCCAGATTTTGAGACGCAAAGATCAAAGAAACCCCTTGGAGTCCTTCTTTCTTTTTTAGTTTTTTGGTTTGGATCCCAAAGAGACTACAACCTGGCCAAGGCCACTTACCTGGCAGGTCAAAACCCCAAGGCTAGTAACTCTACATGGGCATGTGCTTGTTTAAGTTTATGAAAGAGATTGATGCACACAGGAATGAATGGTACTGACTGGCTTATAACAGGAAGTAGCCCAACCATCTACCCAAACATTTGCGGCTTTCCATTCCTCCATCTTAAAAACAGACCTGACAATCTAAACTAGAAAAGTATAGATGGTTCGATCTGAGATCCTTAGTTTGTTAAAATCCAGATTTCAAAACAGATTTATATGCCCAAGATCCTGGATTCCGAAACACAGATTGATTTAAGAAATTTATTATTGATATATGGGTTGTCACTCGTCATAGTGTAAAAATATTCCTACATTGTGAGGTTGACTCTTCCCAATTTGATTCATATGTCGAAGTTTTTCTAACCTTGATAAGGACACTAAATATGGCAGCTCCTTATGTGTATAATTTTAGTACATTAAGCCTTAGCTAGATTGGAAAGTCCAATTCTCTAAGACCTAGCCCAGATCAGTCTTAGAGCCCTATACTTATAAACCTAGATCTAGTCTAATTTCCTTAACGCCCACTCTTATGAAGTAAATAGGGTCTATTTCATACGCCTTATGGTTTGACTAAGGCCAAACACACTTATTATAGTCAAACATATCCCAAATAGGTTCAAGCCTAGCTTAGGTAATACTGAATTTAGTTCTCCTAGCCGACCAACCCTTGCCGTATTTGGATCTTGGATCTCAATTCAAGGCATTGGAATCAAATCATGAACCTTATACCGATCTAAATCTTGATATTAAACCCAATTCTAGTATAGGGGTTTGGATCTTAATTATTGGATTTTATATCTCAGATTATGGTTTTTGTAATTTGGATTTCAAATCTTAGATTTCAGATCTTGAATTTCAGAATTTGGATTTTGAATCATTCAAGTTCGTGCTTCAAGTTTCATATCATCAACTGTACATTAATTAAGCCACTGTTACCAAGTCTCTTACTTTAAAGGGTTGTTTGACGGCAGCAACATGAAATCATTATGCAGGTATTAATTAAGCCACTGTTACCAAATCTCTTACTTTAAAGGGCTGTTTGACGGCAGCAACACTTCATGGTCATCTCATTCAGATCTTGAATTTCAGAATTTGGATTTTGAATCATTCAAGTTCGTGCTTCAAGTTTCATATCATCAACTGTACATTAATTAAGCCACTGTTACCAAGTCTCTTTCTTTAAAGGGTTGTTTGACGGCAGCAACATGAAATCATTATGCAGGCAACTGTATATTAATTAAGCTACTGTTACCAAATCTCTTACTTTAAAGGGTTGTTTGACGGCAGCAACATGAAATCATTATGCAGGCAACTGTATATTAATTAAGCCACTGTTACCAAATCTCTTACTTTAAAGGGTTGTTTGACGGCAGCAACATGAAATCATTATGCAGGCAACTGTATATTAATTAAGCCACTGTTACCAAATCTCTTACTTTAAAGGGCTGTTTGACAGCAACACTTCATGGTCATCTCATGAATCTACCCCAAAAATTCCGATTCAAGGAACACTAGAACTATTATTCCATAAACTTGTCCCAATATTTGACTCAAATTCATAGGATACTCAAAATGTATCCCTTCTGCTAAATGACCCCTAAGAGTAGCTTCTCTGTCATCCAAGAAGACCAAACAACATCTAGAGATGGTTCTCAAATGTTCCTTGAAACAAAAAATAACCAAAATGCTGTAAGAAAATTTCCTGCTTCCATTAAGATGGTTAATATCTTTACTAGTTTTTCTTATGTCAACCAGGTCATCAACCATGTTTTCTTCAAGGCTAGACCCTTGCACCTCTACGGAACTACAACCAGGCCTCACTTTCACCCCTCTTCTAGCCATCAATTCCCTTACTTGAACTGCATCACTCCACCTGTTTGTCCATGTGTAGACATTTGACAAGAGCATGTAACGTCCAGCATGATCAGGTTGAGACTCCACTGCTCTCTCGGCTATGCGCTCGGCAGTGTCAGTATCACCATGAATCCTACAACCAGCAAGCAATGCGCCCCATATTCGAGCATCCGGCTTCATTGGCATTTCTTCAACAAGCTTGTTGGCCTCCTGCAGAAGCCCAGCACGGGAAAGAAGATCGACTATGCAACCAAAATGGCCCAGCTGGGGCTCAATGAAGTAAGCACAAGTCATTCCCTCAAACAAGCTAATGCCATCGACTACCAGCCCTCCATGACTACAAGCATCCAAGAGTCCCAAAAAAGTAACTCCATCTGGCCTGATCCCGAGCTTTAGCATCTTTGTGTAGACCCCAAGCGCGTTCTTGGCCTTCCCATGCATAGCCAACCCCGTTACCATAACGTTCCAAGACAGTAAGCTTCTCTGATGCATTTCATCAAACAGTTTGATACCATCAAGTATCTCTCCACATTTAGCATACATATCCACCAATGCCGTCATTACATTTATGCTCCCCCCGAAGCCCATCTTGCCCATATAGGAATGAAACGACGCTCCATATTTCAGGGCTCTCAAACCAGCACAAGCAGCGATGACTCCTACAAGGACTCCCTCGTTGGGCTTCCTGAACTCCGCTTGCATCTCAAGCAACACGCCCAATGCTTCTCTGTATCTCTGCCCGTGCACGTAGCCAGAGATCATTGCGCTAAACACGACGACATCTCTCCCAGGCATTTTTTCGAACACTTCTCTACCTGCATCCACGTTACCATTTTCAACGTACCCACAAAGCAAAGAGGTCCAGCAGACCACGTTCCTGTGTGGCATTTGATCAAATACTTTGCGACCTGACACCACATCACCAAAGGTACAATACATACGGATGAGGGAGCTGTACAAGAACTCATCATGATCATCGCAAAGCTTAACAATGTGACAATGCAACTGAGTTCCTTCCAGAAATGCTGAGAGGTCAGTACATGTTTTGAGTAAAGAAGGAAACGTGTAATTATTGGGTTTCGCCCCCTCCTTCATCATCCTCATGTAGAAAGTAAAAGCTAGTTTTGTACAGCTCTGATCGACAAGCTTCTGAATCATCGTGTTCCAAATAAATGTTGGTGCATCCTCCAAGTGGTTGAAAATGAGCACGGAATATTCATGATCACAAGCTTGCAGAAGCTTGGAGAGAATGAAGTAGTTGCTGGAGAGGCCAGATGTGATCAACCGGGCTTGAATTTGTTCTAATTGGTATGTGTTTTTATAGGTCATGAGGAGATCCTGAAATGGTGGTCCGTAGATAGCATCACCGGGATGGTAGCAAAAATGGCACCTCCTCTGAAGATACTGGCGACAACAAAAAAGCCAAGGAAGAAAACCGGCAGCAAACCTGGGGTAAATTCGAAGCAAAGTCATCGAGGCATTTTAACGAACAGTGTGATACGATTATCCAGCACAAAGAATTCCACCTTCGCGAGAAAGAGCCGAGGAAGAAAACCGGCAGTAAACCTGTAGTAAATTCCAAGCAAAGTCATGGAGGCATCTTAACAAACGGTTTGATATGACCATCCAGCACAAAAAAAATCCACGCCCGCGAAAGCGAGCAGGTAATAGGGAAAACAGTCATGCTCCAGTGTTTTCGACACTCGCCTGGTTTATATATTTTCAAAATTCAACCCCTTCATTTTAAGAATTTTTAATCTCAGCAGAGACCACCTTAAGCCGTGTTTGATTACCTGGATC
This sequence comes from Nymphaea thermarum, assembly GCA_011799765.1. Lineage (NCBI taxonomy): Eukaryota > Viridiplantae > Streptophyta > Magnoliopsida > Nymphaeales > Nymphaeaceae > Nymphaea > Nymphaea thermarum. The sequence goes on along the minus strand of JAANDH010000003.1, from coordinate 1,178,507 downwards.
AGAGGTCCGAGGTCGATTTAAGTTATTCGCTGCATTTATTTCTCCGAGAGTGTGACATATATTATTTAATTACTTTTCTGTGTATTATTGTCAATATTGACAAGAATGAGTAGCATGTCAATGAATCAAATTTGGATCAAGCATATGTTTAATTTGTAAAACCAGATCTGGATCGAATTTATATTGTGAAATTAAACATCAAATTGAGATATGACACAGGTTTTTGTTCATTTGTTTTTTAATCTTACTTTGAAACAAATGCACGGTTCATTTTTAAATTTTTAATTCTTTGTATTGTAAAAAGGGTGTTATGGAGGTGCAAGTTAGGTATAGAACCGCATCCCGACTCATGAAAAAGAAGAAGCTTCAACCTTTCCACAGTAGTTCTCTTCCCCTCTTCCCCACTCACCCTGGAATGGAAACACATGTTGTTGGTTTGACGTAAAGTTGACACCTGGGCATGGGCTCAGACTAGAGCTTAGGGAAAAGGGACTCGGGCCGGCCCGGTTATCGGGCCGGTCCGAATGGGCATGATAAGCTCTATTCTAGTTTGATAATTTATTTATTTTTATTATATATATATAATATTTTATTATAAGTAATTATATTTATATTATTTTTTATTAAAAATAATATTTTTGAATTTAATCGAATTGAGCTTAGATTCGGATTTTTCGAGTCAGGTTAAGTCCTAACCTGGTTTTTTTTTTGTCGGACCGGCTCAGGCCCAACTCGTTATCAGGTTGGGTCGACCCGATGCAGGTTTAAAACTTGACGCTTTTAGTCTTTAGTGTGAGGAATTGAAGTTTCCTTCACGTCGGGCTCAGTTTTGACCCGATGTATTTTAGTTCAAATTTTATCCGACCCGTATTTGGTTCCACTCTGAACTCTCTCTCCCCCCAAGTCTAACACGTGTCGATAGAAGGCGTGAACGTTCAAAAGCTCCCAGATAAGATTTTCCCGCTGGCTCTCTCCTTGTCTTTCCTTCTCACTGTGCCTGGCAATGGCGGAAGCTGGGACGTTCTGCACTCAGTTTTTACCCAATTTCTCCCCCAAGAAATCCAGAAGAACTAAATTCTTGATTCCTTCTACCTGCACTAGCAGGACGATCCGGGTACGGTCTGCGATATCTCTGCCCTCCTCCGAAACCCTCGGCAGCATTCCCTGGGGCTGCGAGATCGAGTCTCCGGAGAGTGCCATCACCCTGCAGAAATGGCTCACGGATTCCGGCCTTCCACCCCAGAAGATGGCGATCGATCGGGTCGACATCGGCGATCGGGGGCTCGTCGCCCTCAAGAACGTCCGGAAGGGGGAGAAGCTGCTGTTCGTTCCGCCGCCCCTTGTGATAACTGCCGATTCGGTAAGACGGAGGGTGGCGTGTTGGATGGGTTAGGTGTATTTTTGTGTCTCATGCGACAACTGAGGGCGAATCTCCTATTCTTTCTGAGGCAATAGCCAGGAAGCTAGAAAGTAATTGATGATTCATGATTTTGTTGGCAAAGAAGTCTGAATTGGATGGTACTTTTCAATTAATATATGAGCAAGTCTGCCGTTTCACCAGATAACAGGATAGATGATGAGAATTCAGTTCAGGGGAATCGTTCTGGCGTCATCTCAGATTAAATTTATTTAGTTATATTTCAGGGTTCAACACTTCAGAATGGAGTGAAAAGTGGCCCTCAGCGTTATTGTCTTCTATGTCTTTCTGTTCAATGAACTAGCTTCTGATTTCGCATTCCTCTTTGTTCCATGGAATAATTGATAGTTATTTACCTATTTGTTCAGTGAGCCACAAATGTAACTGATTTATATTGGATTGGTAGGAATGGACCAGTCAAGAAGCAGGTGAAGTTTTAAGGAAATTTAATGTACCAGACTGGCCGTTACTTGCGACATACTTGATCAGTGAAGCTAACCTCGGTACGTCTTCAAAATGGCATCCATACATTTCCGCCTTGCCTCGGCAGCCATATTCGCTCTTATACTGGTACCCATGCTTTCCTGTCGATTTTTCAATAGGTTCCAGATACTTGTGTAATATCGGCACTTTCATGTCATGTGTTCCTCCTGCATGATATTACTTTCTCGATTCATTTTTCTCTATAGTATTTATGCATCATGGCAGGACTCGCACGGAGTTAGACACGTATCTGGAAGCTTCACAAATCCGAGAACGGGCTATAGAACGGATTACCGATGTTTCTGGAACGTATGAAGTCCTTTTATTTATGTTGTCTATTTCCTTTTAAGCAAATATCTGTAAACCACGTTAATGTTCTATTCTGGACATTCTATCTTTGACTGAATAATAATGAAGTTGGCAAATCAATTACCTTGCAGATACAATGACCTTAAGATCAGGGTATTTTCCAAATATCCCCATTTATTTCCTGAGAAGGTACATGATTTATGCCACTATAGTTCAATTCAATGTGAATTCAAGAATTGACATCTTTGAGTATCATGGCTGTAATACTTCTTCTTATTGTCTGGGATTATAGCTAATCCTTCATAATCTCTATCTTGTTTAAGAGTTATTTTGGACAATTGCATTGCTGATCTGCATATTGTTGGTCAATGGTCTCTTAATGCCACAGTTATGCTAGTAGATTATAGATTTAGGTTTATTTTGATTGTCAGTTCGAGAACATACTGCATAGATTTTGTAAATTTGAACCTTCAAGGATAAATTCTAACAGGAGGAAAGACACACACACACACAGAGACAGAGAGAGGTTCATCCATCTCCTTTCTTTAGGCTTGCATAAAATATGTTCCCATGGAATAAAATAGTTGAATCTTTCGTTATAATGTAATCAAATAAGGTCAGACTGGAGTTATCAATTGTGCAACTGAGTGTGAGAAGTTATTTGGGAAGCATAAGCGCAGAAGCAATTAAAAATTTAGGAAGTGAAAAGCCGAGAATGAACCAGACTTGAACCAGGAATACGACCAGGAACAGATCATAGAGCAACCTGGAAGTGAAAAAGGAAGCAAATTGAAAGCAAAAGTGGAACCAAAAAGGAAATAAATAGAGCAGGAAATACACTTTCCTTTTAGCAAGTGTGACTCTAGGAAAAGGAAAAGTAAGTCCCAACAGAACAACATGATTGCTTCCCATCTCAAAAGGAAGCGTGTTTCATAATTCATATATACTGCGTTTGGAAGGGGAAAGCAAACTTCCTCTTTTAAATTTTCACTTCCCTAGGTGCTTTTGGAGAGCCCAGTCTCTAGTTTTTGTAGTGCATTTCGTGGGAAGTGCATTTCTGAAGCCTATATGATGCTTTTGGTAACTCTAGCTCAGGCATGGTTTACTTCCATCTTCAAAGAAGAGTTCAATGGATTTGATGTTTTCTTGTTTGTGTAAACATGACATTTTCCTACTATCTGCTCCAATCTGTAGAATGTGCTAATGTTGTAAGAACGGAAATCGAATCAAATGAGCTAGGCTTCCAATTCATCTGAATCACTTAATAGGTTAAAAAAAATTGTTACGTAATATTTCAAGGAAGGCAAAACTATACAAACTAAATTAAAAATAATAAAAATACAAAAATATTTTAAAACAATAAACTGAACAGTGTATGTCACATGGCACTGTAGTATGGGCTGATTTATTGAACTGATTTGACACCTATTTGATTTGAATTGGTTGATTCAGGCTTATTTTTACAAAGCTTATTTGTGCTATGCAAGCTTACAATGGTAAAATATTGTGACATTGCTTTCCTGCTTGTTGATGATAAAACTACCCAAGGCTCTGAACTAATAGTAATGGATGGTTACCTTTTCTGTGTCTGAGAGTTTATTGTTGTGCATATGGCATGTACATGTTTCATTTTGTCATTCGTTGAGTTTGCTAGTATTAGACCCATCAAGCATCAGTATATTTCATTGTGGTGTGTAACTTAATCTAGCACATGCTCTTGCATATGAGCATGTGCATATGGTCCCGTAAGGAAGCTTTAGCAAAAATATTCAAATAAAATGGATAAGAAAATTGTGATATGATATGGATATGGAGTATATAGAAAATGCTGAGCAGCATTTTCTATATTGTTGTTTTAAATGATAGTCCACACGTTGCATAACTGAAAAACAATTAATCAATGGGAGTTTCGTTGGTTATCTTTTGAAAATATATGATTACGAGGCAGAACATTTCAGTGCTTTTGTCATCCGTAACAAACTTATGGCTGATCTGCAAACTATGGTTAAGTGTTTCTCATTCTGACAACTTTTCTGCCAATTAGGTGTTCAACATGGAAACCTTCAGATGGTCATTTGGAATTCTTTTTTCACGATTGGTGAGTCAATTTTAAATGTTCACTAAAACCTTGGTTTAATGTACTTGTTCATTTTTTGATGCATTTTTATTATGGTTCTTAAATTATCTTTGAGACTTCTTCACACCTTAAATATTGCTACTTTTACACTTCATGTGTACATTTTCCATATTCTTTGGGAAATCTACATTCGGGTTCTTGGCTTTGCAGGTGCGGTTGCCATCTATGGAAGGAAAGGTAGCCTTAGTCCCATGGGCTGACATGCTTAATCACAATTCAGAGGTATGGTGCTCATATAAATTCAATCTTGTGGTTCTTTGGACCTGTAGATGAATTATACGCCAGCTCGCCAAGGAGTCAGGCTGTGCTAGTTAGGGGTTTCATTGTCTATCTTGGATACGGCTTAGCTGGCCGACACACCCAAAGCAATATCCACCTTTAATTTTGAGGTATTTTTTAGATGATTAAATTTAATTAGATAATGTTGTTTTTCAATTAATTTGATAGGTGGAGACGTTTCTAGATTATGATAAATCATCAAAAGGAGTTGTTTTCACAACTGATCGGTCTTATCAACCAGGTGAGCAGGTAAAAGGTATTTTTGCAGTGTAACTTCTCCATAGAAGAGTAGTGGAGATATTATTAACCATTCTATCAATGTTATGTTTCATGCATTCAATATAAATTGGAACTCCTTTTCTAGTATTATGCATGTTTGATTAACATGAGCTGCTTAAATGATGAAAGAGAGCAATCAACAAACCATACTCATTCCTGGAATGGCTGAAGCAACTTCTTCAACTACTGTTGCAAAGAACATGATGAATTTAGTGGAATAGAAACTTCATTCACATGAAGAGTAAAGAGGTAAGGCAGCCAAACCCATGCTGCAGGGAAGGGGAAGGCAAGGAAGTGAAATGGGAGAAAGACCAGGGCAGGTCTGGCCTCTGTATTCATGATTTGCTAGATACTCTCTTGTCGCAGGAGCATCTTCCACATCAAACTACTCCATCGAATCTTTTCATGCTGCAAGGGTGGGGTTAACACAAATAAAATGGGAGAAGTGCAGGCCTGGCATCTGTATTCATTATCTGGAAGATACTATATTGTCACAGAATCATGTTCCACATCAAGCCACTCACCAAATATTTTCATATCGGGAGTAATCTGAAACAATAGGGTGAGAAACAGGGAATATGACACATAAGCCCTGTAAAACACATATTTCGCTTATGGCTTGCCAATCTAAATAATAGCTAAGAGAAATATCATTTTCAGGAGGTTTGGATGACCATGTATGATTAATATAAGCTATTAAAGCAGATAGGTATGAGACTTCAGATAATTGTAGCTTCATCCAGTAATCATTCAAGTTGTGCACTGAGGAAATGTTTGTGATAATTACTATCTTAGCACATCCAATTTTGTTTCTGTAGGTTTTTATATCCTATGGGAAGAAATCAAATGGTGAGCTTTTGCTTTCCTATGGTTTTGTTCCTAGTGAAGGGTCCAATCCAAATGATTCAGTGGATCTGTCCTTATCACTTACTACATCTGATCCTTGTTTCAAGGAAAAGCTAGAGGTTCTGAAGAAGTACAACTTGTCAACGTAAGAAATTCTGGTGCTGGGTTTCGTTTTACAAATAATGCAGCATTTATGGTGGTTATTAACAATTTTTATGCTTTATTCTGCACTGCAATGTAAAACACTTGTTTATTATCATAACCTGGGCATCTGATCTGTGTCCTATTTTATCTTTTCTGAACAGGCCTCAAAGATTCCCTCTGCAAATCACTGGTTGGCCATTGGAATTGATGGCATATGCTTATCTAGCTATCAGTCCGCCAACTATGAGGCGACACTTTGAGGAGGTTTGAGAGACCAATCCATGTGATAATTCTTCAATTTATTTGTTCTCTGTCAATTCTCAATCATCATGCACTTTGTTACATTAATGTCAAAAAAAGGAGGGGAAGAAAAATAAAGAGCCACTAGGACTGCAAAGTTCTATGTGCTTCATATATGTTCGTGGTTTTATACACTGCCTTGTTTTGTTAGTTCACTTTGAGATTTTTCTTTGTTCTAACCTTCTACTCTTTGTAAATTATAATATTATCTCTTTTTGGATATTCTGATTCTTTAGCAGTGAAGTGCCATTTTTCTTGCTTAAGTGCAAAAATATAATTAATTTTTTTTCCATTCTGCTATTTGTTTTTTCTTTTGTCTTTTCTTTTCTAGATGGCTGCTGCAGCTTCCGGTAAAACCACATCCAGAAAGGAGCTGAAGTATCCAGAGCTTGAGGAACAAGCCCTGCAGTTCATTTTGGACTGCTGTGAATCAAGCATCACACAGTACACCAAATTCATTGAGGTATAGCTTTTCTTTATTACTAGGTCAGGGAGAAGTAGGGTGAATTCCTATGTGTTGCAGTAAGACTGTTAAAGAATTGCAACGGTCCCTAGTTCTTATAAATTTTTTGTTCGCTTGTTCACACGGTTTTGGATTCAGGTCTGTTGGGAATGATTGAGGATCCAAGATCCAATTCGTCCCCCTAAAAGCTTGTAACTAGGGTTAGTCAGCTTTTATCACTGATCTTAATACAAGTTGCCTGTCGGCTGGAGGAATCACCCCCCTTGGAGTAGGATAGTCTTTCTTTCTCTCATCCCTAAACTCTGTGCCATTATCCTTGAATTTTGGGTCGTTCTATTTTGCAGTGTACATGTATGTCAATGAGTTTATCTAAAAAATTGATGTGCTTCTGGCTTTATGAATGTATGTCAATGAGTTTATGTTCTGTGTACATGTATGCAAATTGTGTCTGAATTTATCTGTGGTCATAGTTAGAAACTGTTCATGCGCTTTCTTTTCTAACTTGTTTTGTTATGGATATTTAGTTTTTCTCTAACTATATTCATCTGTATCTACTAAAAAGTTCCAATGTTGTAAAAGGCATATTGTAACACGTATCAGTCGGGTGTTCCTATATGCCGTATTGTAACATATTGTAGATGTAACATAGCATATCGTAAAATTAATTTTTTAATTCAACAAAAATAAAAAAAAATAGAGAACATTCAGAAAAAAATAGGAAAATTATATTCCATATAAAAAATTCATCACACATAAAGAACATTTACTATTCATCATTCATAAGCCATAATATATCAACGACACATTCAAAAATGAGAAATCATAGATTCAGAATAACATAATAAGCATCTACCACAAGTTTAAAGTGTTCAGATTATATCATAAGTTCACAACATATAATTGTTCACTGCCATGTGCAAATATCATGATTATCATCAATCAACGATAATTATCATGATCTTCATTTTCAACTCATTTTCTTCGTTAAGTTTCGATGCCTTCAAATGATATGGCCCACCAAGATATGGTCAATTCTTCTAAGAAACTAACCAAACCTCTTCATTTCACAACTCTTAGAGATGTTTAGAAAGCGGGAGAGATCAACTGTTTTAGAAAAAAGTACAGTTGTCTTGTCCATGTATCGTATGATATGAGGGTACACGTATTGTACGATATGATCCTCGTATTGCACGACACGGGTGATATGCCTATGATACATGGGTGTATTGTGTATTGTAGGCATATCATATACGCACTGCACGATACAAACCTGTATCATGCAATGTGCAGCTAAAACTTGCAAATTCATTAGAAAGCATTCATGTATCTCTTTTTCTAGTTTGGCACTACCAATTGCTTTTATTGAAGTTCACTTTACTTTTGGTTAGCATTTTATCGCTGATGTACTCGTGTTATATGTGACTACATCTACCTGTTTATTCATGTGTTGCAGATGACAGATCTGATATGTTGTTTCTTCTTCAGAATCTAAAATGTATATTTTTGCTTCTTTCAGGAAAGCAAATCTATTAATTTGCCTGTAGCATCTCCAAAACAAGTGGACCGGAGATTGTTACTGAAGCAACTAGCTGTGAACTTGTGTACCAGTGAACAACGTATACTATTTCGTGCTCAATATGTAAGTAGGTTCTCTTTGTTTTATTTCACAATTTGACCAATTTGGCAGGATAGTTACTTGAGTGGCATCTTAGAGTTAATTTGGAAAAAAGTCTCAGGATAGGCACTACCACTTGTATTGACAAGAGTTCTGATGCTTTTCAATGGAACCAATAGCTCAAGCAAATGCACAGGGATGAGGAGGCATTCTTGTAGTTTGGGAGATCACAGATGCTGTTTTTCTAGACTTATTGCTGTTCTTATTGAAGGAACTCTACATAAAATGATATGGTATCTCAGGATCTCAGTCTGGTCCATCCTTAATCCTTATCCATTTTGAAAATCACGAATTATTAAAATTGGATCATCCTTATGCTATTCTGTTATAGAAGGCATGTGATTTGATCTTTCCTTGTGCTTCTGTGAAATGTCACACCGTCTTCAAAACTCATGTTTGGCTCTGCTATTGCGTGAGGCTGACAACGGCTTACTGTTCACTGCTCTGTTTGTTTTTTTCTTTTTACGTGATTCATACTGTTATGTATAGTTCTTACTATAAGAAAAACACCGCTATGAAAAGGCCTGTAAATTGTAAGAATGGTCCCTGCAGGCCTCATTGAGATGATGGATCTGACCACATTGGTTATTTTTTAAATGCCTGCCTTTGCAGTCCCTCCCACAATGACCGTTGTCTGTATTTTCCTTTTCCAAAAGGATGACTAACCTGGCCGTACTAGTTTAACCTTCTCTATCTATGTTTTATTTCCTCAAATTGGTGACTATTTATGTCCAATTTCTAAACTGTGCATGCCAAATTGGATATGAATTTATCACTGTTAGTACTGAATATTGCAGTATCATGTGTATTTGTCGCTTCTGAAGGCTGTGCTTTGCTTTCTTCCCCGTTATATTGGGCCAGCACCTCATAAAGGGCTCTGAATACGATAAAGGGAACGTTTTTCTGGGCTACTTCTTCATAGATTTCATTTTGATGAAAAGCATAATTTTTGTGCCACTAATGACTTGTTTGATGATTGCAAACCATAGATTATTCGGCGGAGACTGAAGGACATGCGAGCTGGTGAACTGCGAGCCCTTTCAATAATGAACGGCTTCAGGAAGCTATTCAAGTAGTGTGCATCTACGTCTTCGCCAGCAAAATTCTTTTGATTAGCTCCGGTTCGGCTGGTGACGACAGGGTTGTGAGTCGTCTATTTTATTCCTTCATCTCTAAATCTGAGCGTCTTCTTTCTGTTGGGGTCCAATCTTTCTATGTTGGATGAAAGAAATGATTTCGTATCCTGTTTCTTTCAACGGCCTTTCTTTGAAGCTATGGCTCCCCGGAAACTCAACAAAGTGAACGTTATAGACTTGAAGAGACTTTTATCAGCATCAGCCATAGTTTGACTTGGCCATGTGTTCTTAATGGAGTCAAGCATGCCTCGACAATCGAGTAACCCTCTTTGAGCTATTGTTATGTTTTGATTAAGCCATTTGTCTTTGGCCAACAATGGCGTGATGGATTTCGAGTTGAAACAGTCTCGAGTCCTCGAGGCAGACGCTTAGACCGAAGTCCAGTTTTTATCGTCTATTGCCTAGTCTGTAGCCTGTAGGGCTTCAAAGCGCGATGAGCTACTGTTTCCTCTATCCTTTGCCTGGTCATGCCCCTCGTTAGGTTCGGGAATGATGAGGGAAGCATTAACTTTTGTGGTCATTTAGCAGTCCGGGCGAGGGGAAGGGGTTTATATTAAGTACCCAGTGCCTGGATGAGAGGCCGAATGGCCTCCTTTTCCTTCTTCCTGCTCTCCTGGTTTAGGTTGCGTTGATACACCCATCAATTAGAGTGTTACCCTTATTACCATTTTAAATTTAGATAATTAGTACCTGCAAGTATCAAGCTGATGACATGTTAATAACTGCCAGTGCAACCAACTGTGGTCAGTTATGCTAATGCTAGCCCCTTCCGGGCTTGTGGCCATTTACTAGTCGTGATCTTGAGTGGGCAGTGCTGCCAGTGGAGATTTCTACGTAGTACTTACACCACAGCACTTGGCACGTAAATTAGCTCCTCTTTTTTGTATCAGCAACGCCGTCGTTGTACGCGAGTAGCGCGAGCTGAGTTACCTGCAATATTTCTCTCGTACCTGTAGGCCGATACAGATATTGCAATACTATGCATGTTGTTCTATTCAAATTTCAAAGTATTTATTAGTTGTTTTTAAATTGAAAATGAGAAAAAAGCCTGACTTTATGATACGGGGTGCGAGGCTCGCTATATTAGACAGCAAACCTGAATAATATGAACACTGAGACCGACGACGACGATACCCTGTGTTTGAACAAGTCGGTGGGAAATAGTTGCACTGCAAGGTCCTCAACACATCGTCAGGTCGACGAAGAAAACTGATATTGATGCCTGGATGTTTAGTAATACATTTTCTTTAATGGGCAAGATTTTCTGAGCAACAGACCATTTAATCGGTCTGCCCGGCCCCTATGGGAACTCTTTAAACCAGTATAAATATCGGTTCCTGTATGAGACTTCGCGGGTGAGTCGGCTCATTCACTGACGCAGCAGAATCTTGTGAATCTGATCAAAATACTAAAGTTTTTTTTGGAACAACTGAATAAATATATATAAATATACATATATTAAAAAATATATAGTCTTAAAATATTTTACAAAATAGCTAAAAGCTGGCAAGTGACACTTTTAAATCGGCCGCTGAATCACATCGGTTTGCCATCACTTCGACTCGAGTCGTTGATTCTGATGGTGGTGATTTAAAACTTTGGAAGGATTAATTTCTTAAAAATAAAAAATAACATTCTTGTGAGTCAGGTTCGATGTCTTAATCTCAATACGATTTAGAAGCGGCTTATGTGTCAAGAATAACAGGAACCGAAGTGAAAGTGTACCCGGTCCAATGCGCCCCTCGTACGATTCCACCACGAGCTTAACCTATTTGATAGTCCAATTCATATGCACTTCAAAAATAAAAAAAGGCATCCCCTAAATTATTGTGGCTCGTTAAAGCCTAGGGGTGTACAGGGACTCAAGCTCGATTAGCTCGACTAGTATATTGGTCAGCTTGAGTTCACCCTGAGCTCAAGTCGAGTTGTACGTATAAGCTCAGCTCAAGTTCAACTCGATAGATTGAGTCTTGGCTCGAGCTCAACTCGTTTATCACTGACGAATTCCCTATTTGACTTGATCTTTTTCCTTGGTTTTAAGTTTGTAAAATAAAAGAAAAAAAAAACCTAGATTAATTAAGCTTAATAAAGTGGAATTCATGCAACTTAAACTCGTCTTATTTGTAAGCTCAAGCTTTCATTAAACTGGAGCTTGGCTCATTTACAAACAAGTGGTGCTCGAGTTGAGCTTAACTGAGAAACTACTAATTGAGCTCGAGTTGGCTAGTCACCTCGACTAGTTGTACAGCCTTATTAAACCATGTCTTATTAAACTATTCAACATGTGTACTTAAAAATATTTTTTTTCAAAACAAGTAGTTATGTTACAATATTCTGACACTATCCCTCACCTATCGGAAAGTTATTGTTAAGGACTAGTTGGATTTTTAGGATTACTTTTTACTTATATTCTATAGAAAAGGCCGTTTTCTGTAATTTTCTAAACAAAGGTATCATTTTGATGAAAACTGTCAACTAAAGCTTCTTCAAGTAAAACTTATGTTATTTTGAGAAACAACGATCTCAACTAGGATTTTGTTCGGTGCTGGTTATCACCGAGTATATCTTTCATTTCTTTAGGCAAAGAATGAGCCCAAAAAAGTGAAATTCCTCAATTTTTAGTATTTCTAAGCAAAATGTTGGATTCATTTTTGGCATATTTCCAACTCTTATGTTCACTCTTTATTCATATGCTTATGAATGTTTGAATGACATCCCAAAACCAATTTTTGGAGGTAAAAAATGGTTTTCCTTTCAAAATGCCTTTTCAGTTGTGTTTAGATGACACATACCATGAGTTTTGTCAAAACTTATTTTTAGCAAAAACAATTTTTCAAATGGGAGTAAATATCCTGGCACCCCAGGTTATTCATAAAGAAGTATTTTCATCTTATTACCCAAACACAGAAATCAAATTTTCAAAACTGGTTAAAAAAACTAAATTTTTTCAAAAACCAGCTTTCACAAAACTCTTTTTTTTAGTGTCCCATCCAAACGCTACCATGTTTTTTCATTTCACCTAAGCCAGAGCAAACCACCTCATTTGTTGGGAGGAAAGCTTAAACATACTTAAAATGTGACTTTCATAACGATACATTCAAATCGGAAGCAAATCATCTTGAAACATGAATTCGTCTAAATTGAATATCTGGATATGGTTTTGGATTTGTCCATCCGAAGTCCAAACTGATGTATCTCTTTAAGTCCCATGTGACAAACTGTTGGCCTTCCTATAACACTTTCTTTTCATCTTTGCTTGATGACTAGGAACTCTCCCCTTATGCTATTGAAAAATATATATATATCGAATTATGGAGGACAAAGATAGCTTAAGAAACTGAATTAGAATGTGAACGATCTTCAATTGCAGGATGAAATCCAGCTCCAAGTTTATAAAAGCATACTGCCAAAGGACAGTGGAAATGAAATGAAAGATTAACAATACAAACATACTTAAAATGATTAAGCAGCAGTCTCTGCCAACGAAGTGCATCATTATGAAGAAGGAAAAAACTTAGACCAAGTTATTACATGATTGCGTCTGACTCAAATGCAAGTTAAACCTGATCATACTTTGGAAAGAACGTCTTGGATTTGGATTTGATCTAACCCGATCAAATTCACTCCCACGCAGAATAGCGCGTTTATTTACGGCCTTAACTTTGTAGCCTATACTTTCTTCCTGGAGTCCTCCCGACAATTGGATGGTGTTCCGAAGTCCGCTTTTCGCCCTCTCTGTCTGAGACAGAAGGTCCGCTGTCCTTTTTCTCTGGAGCGGAAGAATTCCCCGAATGGAGGGAATAGTCGTGAAGCCTGCGGCTGGTGTTCATTTCTTGAGAGCTGCAACCACTAAATCGAACGGAATCCTCAACCAGAGAACGTTCCTTTCCCTAGGTGTGGGGAGGTCCTGTGTCGAGAAGATGTGCTTGCGTCTACGGGCTCAGCAGGTGAAATACTGGATGCTGTCGTCGTATGAGAGAATTTTTAGGACTGGTGGTAAATTTTCGGTTTTTATTTATTGTTTTGATGTTGGTATTTTTTTTTTTCAAATAAAATTTGCTAAAACTAAATGCCTTTTTTTAGGCTGAGGAGTTTGATTCAGACTCTGTGTGTGTGTGTGTGCGCATGCGTGTGTATGGTCACTTTTGTTGGTTGTTTGTTGGTGGGAAAACTGCGCAAGATTGGTACATTTTATGAGTGTATAGACCAAAGTATAGAAGGATGAGCTTCCTTTGATTTTCTCTTGACTTCCCCCTTTCGTTGCTGGTGGGAAGGATGGGTGGTTTACTTCTCCTAAACAATGTTGTTATGGTTGCGTATTTTTTCTGTATTCGAGAACTGGGTTTCATTTCTCAACATCTTCTATGGACTGTGTGTTCTTGTGTTTTATTGTCAACTTAATTTCTTGTTCTGACAGTTGAATCGATTATATGCTTCTTAGTTGTACGTTTCCTTACCAAAATATTGCTTTTGCTGAACTGCTTGTAGAAATCTAGTACATACTCGGGAGATTAACTTCGAACCTCGTTTGAATTTCTTTCTGGGCGTGAGCCATCTGCATTTTCTTTGACGTGCACCCAGGTTCTGCATTTCAATCTTTGAGCATGGTCATGTGTTCCTTTTTGTTTATATTTGGTGAAATATTTAGAAGAATGCTGAAGAGCTAAGCTTAGCTGCTTTCTGGTTATCATCTCTGATTCTCTGAACCTTATAACTCATTGCTGGTTATTCTTTAGTCCGATTCCAAGGATGGGCATGCAACTCTTACACCAGCGGAGGATCATGAAGGCACAGATTTAAAGGGTTCAGAAAAAAGCCCTGATGAACGTGCTGCTGTTGATGCTGACCAGGGAATCAGAATTAGGAGACGTCCACCAACTGGTCCTCCATTACATTATGTGGGTCCTTTTGAATTCCGCTTGCAGAATGAGGGAAATACTCCTAGGAACATTCTGGAAGAGATTATTTGGAACAAGGACGTGGAAGTCTCACAGGCATGAACTTAGCCTGTTCTCATGATGCTTGGTTTATCGTTTATTCATTTTCCTCTCTCTTACTGATTGTATTCATCATATTCCCTTTCCAGTTAAAGGAACGGAAACCTTTGGGTTCCTTAAAGAAGTCCCTTGAGAATGCACCACCTGCTAGAGATTTCATAGAAGCTCTCAAGGCATCCCATTTGCGGATGGGGATGCCAGCTTTAATAGCAGAAGTGAAGAAGGCATCTCCTAGCAGAGGAGTGCTGCGAGAAAATTTTGATCCGGTAGTTATCTCTTGGTCTTTTGTTCTTCGTATGCAACTGAGAGATATTGAAAGTTCTTTTCCTATTGCAGATGCCAAATTGACAAGCGTACTGCATCTTACTTTTATGGTATAGGTTTTGAAAAGTATTGCTATAAAAGTTTTATGTATCGTTAGGCCACGACGGATTCAAAATCAGTGGACTAATTTGAATATGAACAGCAATCAGATGATTCATGTACAAGCAAACTTGATTGAGTTTTGTTACCAGTTTATTATCCTCACTTTGCAACCTCCAATACGTTCAAGTACTTCATTGCCTGGATATTGACACTCGCTTGATCTCTAAATGGTTTTGACAGTTTAATTCTGTTTGAGACCACTTGTAGAAAATTTTCCACTAAAAGCTGGAAGAACTTGAAGCCTAGATATCTGAGCTTGTTGGCCTTTTAGGTGGTCTTAAGAAGCTTTATTCAGATCATGATTCCCAATGCTACATTTGGTGTCAGCCAGGTTTTGGTGTCTACCTGGATAATCCGAAAAGTTCTAAATGTGAAATATATGGAGAACAGTGGAAAATCTAAAGCACAAGTTTGTCTGGTATTTTTCTTGCAAAAAATGAATAACCAGTTAGGAATTTTTTTTTATAAATATAGAACCAGCAAAAGGGGGAAGGTATATACTCATGGTATAACATAAGAAAATATGAACATGCTCATATTATTCTGATATACTTTCTACAGTTTTTCAGAATATGATGTTATTCATACTTGTTGTTATATGGTGGCTCAAAAATGCTAATAAGATCTGAATCTTTCCAAAATATTGGAGATATTGGTGACCATGTTAATATGTGCTGCTGATTTACACAGGACATGATATCCTTGTTGCATGATCTAGACTCTGTGGTGCTGACTTTCACATGACATGATATCCTTGTTGCTTTAATGCACTGTGAACTTCTGTTATCTTGCATTGTTTACAAAGTCCATTCAGCATTAGAAAACAGAGTTGTCTCCATTGTAACTACTTGTCTTCCTTCTTTCTTCTTATCAATTATGAGAGCATTTGTTGTAGGTTCAAATAGCCCAAGCCTATGAAGCAGGTGGTGCAGCATGCCTCAGTGTCCTGACTGATGAGAAATATTTCCAGGTAAGTTTGGATACTGCTGGTTAGAAGCTGAATAAGTTTGTTGATAGCAATATTAACATATACAACTTTTTTCCTCTTCTTTAAGGGAAGCTTTGATAACCTCGAGGCCATACGCAATGCAGGTGTAAAGGTCAGTCTGGCATAAAAGGTTCTATGCTGTACCTTGGACTGTTCAGTTTCTCTCTAAAAGCTGTATTAGTTTGTCTCTGAACTGCTAACATGAACAATAATTGTCAGTGCCCTCTCCTTTGCAAAGAATTTATCGTTGATGCTTGGCAAATTTATAATGCTCGAGTAAAAGGAGCAGATGCTGTACTGTTGATTGCAGCTGTTTTGCCTGATCTGGATATCAAATATATGACAAAGATCTGCAAGTTGCTAGGCTTGGCAGCACTAGTTGAGGTTTGTGTTGCATTTGTTGATCTTCTCGAACTTGTGGTATGATGGTATCTCTTCCTAATGGCTGCAGTTTCTCTTGAATATTCAGTAGCTGTTCAAATATAGACTTTGTAGCTGGGTCTGGAAATAAGTTGTCTTCTGGTTCTGAATATCAAAGTAAACATAGATCTTCTGTTCTCCTCTTGTTCCTTTGTTACGGCTTTCATCAGTTTCATAGTTTCTACCATGACATTTGTTTAAACTTTTCTATCTAAACCCACTAGAAATATGCTTTTTTGTCTGTTTGTCATCAAATTGTCATTTGGTACAATTCAATTTGGTCTGTGTTTCAGGCTATAATATCAGCAGATTCAGCACTGAAGGAAGGCCTCTACTAACCGAGCATTTCCATTCTTTTTTAGGTGCATGATGAAAGGGAAATGGACCGTGTTCTTGGAATAGAAGGGATTCAACTTATTGGCATTAATAATCGTAATCTTGGTATGTGCATCTTTGCCTGTTCTCTCTCTCTCTCTTCTCTCTCTTATATATATATATATATATATATATATATGTCAGGGGGTGTGTGTGTGTCCACACACGTGTGTGTCTGTATGCTTCCTTGTTTGTACCCGTAAAAAGGGCCTAAATTATCACTGTAGGATCAGTCAAAATGCCTAACTGGTCCTACTCTCTCTCTCTCTCTCTCTCTCTCTCTCTCTCTATATATATATATATATATATATATATATATATATATATATATATATATATATATATATATATATATATATATATATATATATATATGTCAGGGTGTGTGTGTGTGTCCACACACGTGTGTGTCTGTATGCTTCCTTGTTTGTACCCTTAAAAAGGGCCTAAATTATCACTGTAGGATCAGTCAAAATGCCTAACTGGTCCTACTCTCTCTCTCTCTCTCTCTCTCTATATATATATATATATATATATATATATATATATATATATATATATAAAATTACCAAGTCAAAGATTTTCATGTTGTGGCTTTACCTGCAGAAACTTTTGAGGTTGATATTAATAACACAAAACAACTTCTGGAGGGAAAACGTGGTGACATGATTCGTCAGAAGGATATAATTGTAAGTTGTGTTATACCATGGTGGTTATAATCATATCTATCTTACATTTTTCATCTATATATCTTTATGTATGTGTATCTTCACACACTTGTATGGGTATGCACATTTGGTAGGGTTTTCTATGTGGCCTTTAACTTAGAATTGCTTCTACAGACTTGTGATGAATTGAACTTGCTGACATGGGCTCCTGTCTTGTAGGTTGTTGGGGAATCTGGGCTCTTCACACCTGATGACATTGCGTTTGTGCAGAATGCTGGAGTCAAAGCGGTAGGTACTCACTGCATTTTTCAGTTTTTCTTCTTTCTGTTTGAACAATTTCTTCGAAGCCAGAGTTGTTAATCATGGTAGTTGGTACCATGAAATTTTATACCAACCTCTTGGACTAGTTTATCCTCTTGGAATGGATGTGACTCGTGAGGATGTCTTCCTTTTCTATTGGCATGTATCCGCTTTTCCAACTGCATGGCACCAGCGACTCCTAGGCCCTAGCGAATAAGATGCCCATGATCCTTGAGTCTATCTTTCTCGTCCATTTGCTCAAATAAAGGGAGAGATAAGCCCAGTAATTAAGATTGTTAGCATGGGTAGAATCAAAATTCAGCTTCCTGAACTCAATAATGCCTGCCAACTTACTACTTTTTGAACGATCGACTGACTCTCCTCCCTTCATAGGTACGGTAGGTATCAACATTGACAGGTGGAACTGAGCATCTTTTATGTATGAGTAACTCAATTATATAAGACTTTGGTGCCGATTCAACTTGCTGCCTACATGTTTCCGTTGCAGAAGTGTAAAGGTGGATGTGTTTGTACTTGCAGGTTTTGGTTGGGGAATCAATTGTGAAGCAGGAAGATCCAAAGAAAGGAATTGCAGGGCTTTTTGGGAAAGATATTTCTGTATGATACCTTGTTACAATAAGCATTTGTGGTTGCATTCTATTGAATGAGGTGAATAATTTTTTTTGCTCTCGCGGTTGTATGGAATCGACTAACGCCATTATCAACGAAAGTCTCGTTTGTGCCTTTTGATCTCATAGTGCAGTTTCCTGGTCATGGTAAAGATGGCTTTGGTGAAGGCATCCTGCTAATGGATGCAAATGCAGTTCCTAGGTGTTGTATTGGTCGTCTTTATCAATATGACACATCAATGGCAGCAGACCCTTCTTTTTATTTGATGCGTGACTGTGTTACATGAACACTTTGAACATTAACACCAAAACGATACTCGAACACTTTTTAATTATTCATCTTCTCAACTTCTTTCTGTTTAACATACCTCTTTGTTGCCTCATGTTCAGTACATGTACATTTATTTATTTTTTAGCGTGACTTGCGTGTTTGGCGCATGGGATACAAGATAGTGATTATGAAAACTTGTTTGGATGGAAAAAAAAAAAATTATTAAAGACTTGTTTGTAATAAGTATAGATTACATATAGTAAAAAGAACAGTTTACGTTAGTTTACAATAATGCCCGAACACTCAAAAAAGGAAAAGAAATAAAAAGGGTGAATCAAAGGTTTTTGTCAAATTTTTTTCAACTGATATTTTTCTCAAGAAATAAAAAAAACCTTGCAAGAAAATTTAAAATAAGTGTAAAAGAAAATAATATAAAGATACAACTATACAAGTCCTCTGCTATCTTTCTCACAAGAACTTTGAAAAAAAGAGCTTTACTTAGATTTTGAAAAATATAAAGATAAAAAGTTACATGACATATACTTTTGTTAAGAAGGGCAAAGGACTAGATTTTAAAAGTATAATAATATTTAACCAACAACTAATTTACAACATTAAAAATTTTAATTGCTGCATTTGTGATTATGGCTTAACTGTTAACAACGATAACTTTACTCAAAACAAAAAAGAGGAAAGTAATGTGGGATTTTATTTGTCGGCAGAGATGGAAATCTAAAGACAAAAGAGGGGGAGGAAAAAAAAAAGACAAGGGCCTTCACAATCCTATTTCCATTATTTTATCCTTTTTCCTTCTCTTCTTTTTATTTTTTCCTCTTTTCCTTGAATTTGGTTCTGATTGCAAAAATCTGATGATTCTTGGATTTTGGTTTTGATCCATCTGTAATGCGGAACCAGAAATTTCCGGCTAAGGGACAGTGGTACATTAAGTTTCAAATCTTAAGGTGTATATATATGTGAAAAATTGAAAATTAATGAAGTTTATATATGAAAATACAACAAATTCTATGAGCTGGTGTGGGTAATTTCCTAAAGCAACCACAATGTGGCTCTGCAATTGATTTCCTATTTTGATTGATTTCCTATTTTAAGTTTGATTTTGATCCAGCCAGCTTGCATCATATTTTGTTAGATTGGATTTGATTTTGGTCTGATTGATTGGCTTGCATCCTTCGAGAGTCATTTTAGGGCTAAAGTCGTCATTATCCACACGGAATCGGATTAACGTCAATAATGATGTCACCATATTCAAGGCCCTTTAAACGCGCGTAGAAGATTCGGCGGAGTCATTTTACGTCTCGAGATGACTAAAGTAACTGGTAGCCTTTCCATAATAACAACGATATACTTCACTCATCACTAATCATGGTGGTTGGAATTTTTCGAAAGGAACGTCAGATACACCACTCGTCCTCGCCAACCGACGGGCGACGGCAAGGCGGAGGGCCGCTCTCCGGCGACGCGATGGTGACGCGAAAGAAAAGGCGTAGATCCGGCGAGCACCCCCTGGTGGTCGACTATCGGTCGCCGGAGGACGACGGTTGGTACCCCGTCCGGCTGCGGCTCAGCGGCCAGACATTGACCTTGAGATACGTTGGGTTCTCCGACGACTATAACGAGTGGTTCTCTGACACTTCGTTTCGGGTGTCTGGCGAGCTGGAGGCCTTTCAGCGGAGGTTCCGGCGGACGACCGTCCAGCTTCAGGACGGGCAGTGCAGGCAGGTCGCCGAGGGGATGACCGTCTCCGCCCTGCACAGAAACAGCGAGGGGGACGTAACCTTCTACGATGCCGTCGTGAAGAAGGTAGGTGTTCATTCTCCTTGCTGTATTTAGTTTTTCGTCATTTATCATGGTCAATTCAAATTATGCGGTTTTATTTGAGTAGATTGCTTGATAAAACTCTATGTTGTGGTAGAACTGGGCGCTGACAATGGAGGAGGACGGGGAATGTTAAAGTTTGTGAGGAAAGGTCTCGCCTTTAGATTTTAGACCGAAGAGTTTTGCCGGTAGCTAGTTTGATCGAAGGACGCGTTTGTAGTTAGAGTGGGCAGAATACATATGTAACTTCGGTATCTTCAAACTATTCCCATTGATGACAACTGTGCGATTCCATATGCGAGACTGCCAGGTTGAGGTCCATCAACCCAAGTGCTTGGTTCACTTTTAAGCAGAGCCCATATTAAACTCTCGCGTTTGAGGTCCAAAACGCAAGTATGTGTTTGACTGTTTTCTTAGATTGTAACTTCCTATGTATGGAGATGGGGGGCTTGGAATCTGTAGGACTAGATTGTCCAGTCAGTTTTAGGTCAGGTCAATAATGATCTCAATAAAAATTAAGTTTGTAAATAATATGTTGGAGTTTTTTTTGTAATTATATGTATGTCTTGCCTTTGAAAATGGGATTTGATTCTGCACTATAATCTGTGAAATTTAAAGCAGAATATAACTCACCACCAGCGTCGATTCTTTACCTCTACCCCCATCATCTATTTGGTCACGTAGCACTACTGCCATTTTGGTGCTCCTCTTTCTTTATTTCTTTGTTGGCTTCTTCTCTTGTTGGTCAAAGGGCTAACAGAAGTTCGAGATGGGTATCTCTGTTTCTCTTCTTGCCATCAGTTTTCTTTTGACGTGAATGCTTCTTTTATGGGCATACTGTAGTGTTTCTGCAATTTATTGCACCACATATTGAGAGGAAATGAAAAGAGGTTGATGCTTTGGAGTTCCTTTTCCCTTTTGAGCAAGACAGAACCAATGAAATGTGAAGAGACAAATTTTAGCCAGGTCTCACTTTGGCTATTCTTTGTACTTCCTGTAATATTCTGACTCCCCTCTTTTGCTGGAAGACCTGCTTGACTTGGTGATGATTCTAGTCATATCTTACCGAGAGATCCGACACCCCTGTAGGTCAGTACATTGAATCTGAATGAAGTTCGTGTGCCTCATAACTCATAAGGCCCATACTATGAAGACACTATCTTCAGCTCGATGCACATATTCTTTAGCTCTCTTTTTTCCTTTCTGCTTCCTAATATGCAAGTTGGCAACAGACTCCAATCAAATTATGTCCACAAAGGCACACATTTTTAGGACCAACTGTTATTAAGAATATGGTAATCGTATGTCTTTGAAATTTCATTCGAGAAAAAAATGTGCTGATTTTTCCTATTCATCTCCATGGTAGGACTGTTTGAAGATGCTTTTTCTTTTCTATGCTTAATGACTTTTCCAGGTGAATTAAAGCAATCAAAACCCTTTTGGGTCAATCTAAATTTTTTGCTTTTTTTAATTTATTGTTCCCCTGTGCAGGTATGCCCTGCTGAGCACAAAGTTGTTGAAGGAGAAGAAGAATGCTGTTGCACATTCGTGTTGCTTTGGCAACACGGTCGTGCTGCTGGTTCAACTACTTGTGCCAATGTAGGAGATATTTGCTTGTTGGAACATGGAAATGAACAAATCCATCCATTGTTAGATGCCTTTTTGCATATTTCACAGGAAAAACTTGACCATGGGATGCAGTCATTGCATTCGGACCCTGAATGTGATTTTGCAGATAGATCTCAGCCAGTCAAGGTTCCCAAAGATGCAGCTGATAAGACGGCCTCACCTTGTGGTGCAGATGTTCAGTTTTCAATGAAAATTACAGAAGATGTTGATGGGGAAAGTGGAAAGATGTACAAAAGGGAAACATTGACTGAGTGCTACTATTTTATAATTGAAAATCTGGAACGTGATTTGTCTGCAACAAGTATCATGGACTTCATACATCATCAAACATCTGTCCAATGTAGTGCAGTTGTATCACCTGTCTTAGCAACCGAAAAGTATACTAGAGGAGTTGTCAGTTTAGAAGGCGAAGAATGTTTTAAAAAGGTATCTGGTTTTCTAGAGGATCCAAATCACATCATCATGTCTGTTAGTGGCAGGTAACTAGCATCAAAAGATGCATTTTTTCATACATAGAATCAGATGCTTTAGATGGATACCAAACTTGGTGGTGTAAGTGTTTATCGTTGTAGGCACTTGCTAGTGTTAATGTGAACAGTCCAATTATCGACCATGGTGTATAATATTTTTTTCTTGGGGACTTGGAAGTTAAATCACATGTTTAATTTGTATGTGCCTAGGCATCTTTGGCCATGGCTTTAGCCTTGTGTTTAGTTCTATGAACAAGATTAAGGATGAGACAGAGACTAGTAGGATCTTGGTTTTTTTCATAGCTACTGTTAATGCAACCTTACTTTGAAATAAAAATCTGCATATATTGCACAGATTTTGATTTGTTCTTTTCACCTTTTGGAAGTGATACGTGCTGAGTCTAAAGCTGATGGAAATTTCTTATGTAAGTTGCGAAGCATTGGCCTTCTTATAGGTGCTAGGTAACAAGCTGATTGATAGAGTTAGTGTGACCTACATACTTTATGACTTTGACATGCTATTATGGCAGTATACGGTTCTTACTTCTCATTATGAAGTGGAAGCCTGCTGCAGCTATTGATGAAATTCCTACAACACCTTTCAGTCTTATTGGCTTTCCTATTTTCCTTGTGGCACACATTTTTATGTCTACTGCCTAAACTTAGCCTGCAGATATGACAGTAATGATTTTGCAGGCCATGGGTGATAATGGAGCATAGATCTGGAACACCAAACATGATATATGGCTCTCTAGGGCTAAATGTGGAGGTTAGATTTGACTTTTCTTATTTGGTGTTGAAAATGTAGTTCATATTTCTGTTCATATTTCTGTGTTCTACACTCCGTTGTGAAAGATTGTGTCCTTTTCCTTTTAAGTGCCTGTGATCACTATGTTTCTGTGGAGATGTTATGACTCTTTCTTCATGTTAACATGTCAACATGATCTTCATAAAAAGCAGCATCTGCGGCTGAGTAAGCTCACTGTTTTCCAATGAAAAATTTGTTTTATTAAGAAATGAGTGAAATAATTTGTAGTGGTATGATCCGGATCCATGGCTTGGTTATACTTCCTGACTTGTACTTAAATGTATGGATTTTCACAAGTCGAATTCATGCTTTGAGTGGATCTTGTTTGTGGTTTCTGCCTCACCCTGCATTTGATATGTAGAAATGCTCAAGTCTTTTCCAAATTGTTGAAATCCTTTGTCTTTCTTATAGGAAGCAGAATGCAACCTTTTTGGTGCTTGTTTAATTATTTTACTTTTTATGTGTTTTAGGAGAGAAATGTTCTGCAAAAAAGTGAACAAGTTCCTGACAACTTGAAACTAGTTCATAAGGGAACTCAGGAATACATCATAGGCCTAAAGCAAAAAGATTTATTTATGGAGTTCCAGCATCACCTTGAAGGCCTCCACAAGAGACTAGAGAAAATTTTGTGCAGTCTTTCATGTGGCAGAGGTTGAGAATGAAGAGGAGAAGATTATATCGAAGCCTACATCAGTCTCCTGTTTTGCTGTAAATGGATCCTGGTATCGTGTTTATTCTTCACATAAAGAGACTAATTTGCATACGATTCTCTCAGGCTTCTTAGGGAATGTGCTTGTTGGCCTCAAACGATCAGTTGGTGTATTATTTCTTCAACAGCCAACAGCATTCTTATCCTCTCTTGATTAGGTTTTCTGGGATCTGGAACAACAGTCAAGAAGCAGCGCTTTGCATCTCTCTCTCTCTCTCTCTTTTTGTTTTTGGTTTTTGGTTTTTTCTTTGTTTTTTTGAGTGAGGGCTGAACATGCACCAGTAAAGGTTCCTAGGCTCCTAGCCAAAGTGGTTAAATTTCTCCAAACAAGCTTTGTATTTCCTTGAATGTTTGGAAGGGAAACAATCTGGATTAACATGGGTAGTTGCTAAAGCAACTTGTGAATGATTGTGCATTCTCAACTTGTAATTTGCAAAGTATCTATTGTTTTTTTATATTGACTAACCTTTGGGACAGGTCTCAATTTTCACATCATCTGCTGCATATTGGCAAGCCTCCAAATGATAAAAGCGTTTCCTCCTGCCTATAAGCAATCATACCCAGCTTTTTCCCTCAGTGAGAGATCTCTGTGGGTTTCAAACTTGTGGTTGCTTGGCGATTTAAAAGTTGATTCTACCAAATTATCAGTATCATCCATTTTTTGTTTTGTTTGACTACCAAAAGCTGGTACTTTTTGGGAGTAAACAACTTTGTGGATAAATGTTCGGAAATTATGTTCCTTTATGCCAAGGTTCTAAGAAAAGTTGGAGCTTTTCAAGGCCAAACGAAGTACAATCTGGGTGTGACTGTTTGATTGGTGGTCTGATACTCACTGACACTAAAACAATTCTGGGCTAAACCGCACGCTAAATTATCCTTTAGCAATAGTTTACTGTAATCAAGGAAGTGTGCCCTGTGCTTGTTCTTTTGGGTACTATTGAGATTATAGGATCTGCTCATTCTGCTGCAGCAACTTAGAAGACTTCTTCTGTTTTGAGGCGCTAAAACCTGAAAACTTGAAATCTGTTTGAAGAAAAATGGAATCGGATCCTGCCCTGATTGGATTTGGGAGAGCAAATTATCGCTGTTATGCGTGTCGACTAGTGACATCAAGTGGTTGTCTCGGGCTTATAGAGTCTTGACTTAATTAGCCGTAGCTTGAAGGGCTGTCTATGCGTCTGATATGGTATGTTTCCTTTGATTTACTAAACGATCAATATTGGAATTCATGGTTCATCAAACTAAATGTCTTATGTTAGACCGAAGATCCGCATTTGAAATTCTCATGTTACATTTTACATTAAAAAATTGCTAACCTAAAATTAGAACGGTGAAAATCTCATCTTAGATCGGTAGATCTCAAATCCTGAGAATTTTAATTTAAAGTGTATCAAAGACAATACAAAAGTCTCTAACTACTTTAATGTACGTTACATTATATGGATCTGTCTCCAAGCTTTGTATCAGAGCTACTCGGTTGATATGTATTCCATCGATCTCATATTGATATAACATAAGGCCAATGTATATCGATATGTTTATATATTTTAAAAACTTCAAGTCAATTTAAAGCATTTTAAATTAATTTTTGAATTCGAAAATATAAAAAACAACACAATACAAGTCAATACACAAATATGCCGTAACGGTCAGCCGACCGATATGACGCCGGTACCATAATTTACAATAATGATAATCTGAGCAGAAGCAAGAACACTTTGGTCTGACACAGATTTGGTCAGTTGTCTGCTTAATTTTAAAGTGTGTCTGGGACAGAACAAAAACCAGTGATAAAATGAGGATCCATGTCACCATGTGTTAGTTAGTTTAACCTTTTTCAAGACCTGCTAAGACAGAAAGTGAGAGGAACTGACATGCTAATGCAAGTTTAGTGCGATCTCAATTTGGATAGGAATCAGCTGGAGCAGATGCAGATTCTGGTCCTATTTTGTGCAGCATGGTTATGTGTCAATGTTAAATTTACATTTACCCATCTCACTTTGTGTGTACTTCAGACAAAATATGAAGTTCTAACTTCTAAAGAGAGGTATAGGAACCAAACAGGCTTTAAGTTATAGTTTCTAACAAAGGACCAACTATTATGAGTTGTATAATCAACAAAATGTCCATCTTTTAATAGTGGGAACATGCCTTCCCATGTTAAGGGCATAGCATAGAAAAGTGGAAATGGCTACTTGGAGTTTTTCTGTTACCTAAATATTTTGATCCCATGTTAAGGGCATAGCATCAAAAGTGAGGATGGCTGCCTGAAACTCTAGTTTTTTGTGTTATTTAACTTTTTCTTTTCCATATTATTCTTAATATTGGGGTGGAGGTGAAGAAGGGAGGGGCAATACCCAAAAGTGGCCCAAGCCATTTATTTTTTTTTGTTCCTAGGGTCCAAAGCTGTTCAGGATTTTAATTTTCATTTATTCATTCACCGCTATGTTACGCTGATCGAAAGATTTTAATTTTCATTTATTCATTCACCGCTATGTTACGCTGATCGAAACTATTATCAACTATTTTTGTGTTATGTTTTCCTGGATGTTCATCTGGGTTTTCATTATTAAAGAGCGAAAAAACTACAATGGAAGGAAACGAAAATCTGGGCAGGTGTCCGACAGAGCACTAAAACTTAACCGCCAAAAATAAATAAATAAATAAACGACCATATATTACCGGTTTACTCTCTCTCTCTCTCTCGCGATATTTTTCAGGAAACCGTCCTGGGTGAATGCCTCAGGTTGACGCAGGATGTTCTCAAGTTTGTTAAAGCCATCGCTTGCCCGTCCTCTTCTTCCAATCCCTTTACTGGAGAGGCCTTCATTGGGTCGTCTTCGGCTGGTTAAGTCGGCTTCCTCCAGAGTTTTTGCGAGGCTTCAGGTGGGCTTTAGCTCTTCCCCGCTGCTCAAATTCCTTTTTTTTTTTTTGCTTTCATTTCTTTGGATAATTGGATCCTGCGGGCTCTTGCTTTCTCAAAACTTGAGTTTGTAGGATCGTTGAGAGAGTTGCTACGGACCCTGTCGGTGGTTTTAGCTCTTCCCATTCCGCAGAAGCAACTCACTTCGTCGTAACTTGATTTTCCTTGTCACATGAGTTCTTTAAGTGCTTTATGCGCGTTGAACCTGGTTGTTTTAGCTCTTCTAACTGCTTAGAATTATAATTCAACTTGGTTTCTTGGACTGCCTGATTTTTCCGAGATAGATTCAACTCCTGAGAGAATTTATTTCTTTATCTCAAGGGTGGGTACAGAGGTCCAGTTCCAAAGAAGGATTGGATTGCCGAATGGGTTTTGAGTAACGGAGATGCTGTTCGCAGCCTCCCAATATATGTTGGTGGGTTCTCTCTCGTTGCTGTTCTTCTCAATCGTACAGCTTCACTCGTCGCGCCTGTGATCGATGCTAGCAGGTTGGCTTAAACCCATTTTCCGTTTATTGCCGTATTAATGTGAATGAATCTCATACTATAAATTAATCGGACCATTCAGATGAAAATTTACTTAAGAGTACTTCTGCTATTTCGCTTGCATTGTGCGTGCTAACTTTTATGAGTTCAACCACCAACGTGGGTTGGCGTCGGGATTCTCTCTAATCTGGTCGGCTATGTAGTGCATTGGTTAAAACGTCGCCATGTTTCTTTCCGAGTTCCACATGTTCGCCTTACATTTGATAACTTGGTATATCTTTCTATTCAAGGAGTACCGTTCCATTTAGTTGGGCGTTGTGACAAATACCGCAAATGCAAGAGGGACATTTCTTGGTGCAACATTTAAGTGTTTGGATGCCAAGTGAAGCATCATAGACGGACATATTGGGCAACAACTTTTTTCCCAAAGGCAAGTGGTTAGGGCTGTTCCTCAGCCTACTCCCAATAGCACCTGGAAGTATGCTTGCAGTGTTTGTGACCCGCTGTATTACTAGAAGTGCATACACCAAGCGAAGAAAAAAGTTAGATTAGCATCTTTGCCAGCTGAATTACTGTCTTCTTTCTTTATGGAAGAATAAAAATGCTTTTAGTCCATTTTCTGAAGTCTCCTATGATCCTATCCCATTTGCCTATTTCCTACAATATGATCCAATAACGTCTTCTAATATTTTATTGTCCTTTTCGTTGTTCAAGCGTTTAGTTTTTAGTTTAAACTTTAGCATGTCTGCTTCTTGTTTCTCTCTCATACATGCTAGCTCAGAGTCATGCCAAAATCTTTTTGTATGACAGTTCACAGTCAAGAACAGACATATTAGCTCTTGCATTGGCTGTCACTAATATTCTCACTGGCCTGGTCTGGTTGTCAATTCGGCCAAAATATGTACCTCAGGTTGGGAAAGTTCATTGTTTTCTGGTAATCTTGAGGGGTGTGTTCTTTTTCATTTCCTTATTGTAGTTTCTTCTCTTCAGGTGATTCCTCAAGGTGTTCAATGTCGAAAGATGTTGCCTGACTTACTACCTTCTATAGAAGCTGAGGTTCTATGGTACTTTTTTAATTTTCCTTTGACTTTCATTTTGTAGATGAAAGAACCCAACACAGAAAAGTTTATTATACTGTAGTTAATTTGGAAAACACCTCTTCTTTCATGTACAGTAGAACATCTTATGGCCTACACAATTTTTAGATTCTGATTGTGTTTTAAAGGAATTGCTGTTTCCCTATCATTCAAATGATATTTCAAGTTATTGAGTTAAATAGGCTGCTGTTTGTTTGGAGCAATGTTATAGCTATAAACAGTTATTTTTTTTTTCTTTTCATCAGCATTTCTGACATGAATGCCTGGTAGCCGATATAGTACAAATACAATCCGTTTATATAAATTGATTATATTTTTCCTTGTGAAGTTAATCTATCATTTGTAGGCATTCTTAACACAGCAGTTCCTTTGATTGTGCTCAACATTTTTATTTCACTTTGATCTACTTGACTATTAGAACCTGCTCATTTTAATGAATTGTGGAAATATGTTCCGTGTCCAAATTCTGAAATGTCAAGAAATCCATTAAGTGTTAGGCCTGCATATTCTTGTGTTGATTGCATGAGATTGTTAGTTCATGAATATTCTAGCTCTCTTTTATTTCTTTTATGTGTAAGTAGGCTGTATGAATTTTCTACAATCTTGTCCTTGTGATGGTTCGAAGGAGATTCCTGTGTTCTAACTTCTGCTATTTTTTCCGATGACATTTGTAGGCTATGGAAAACTCTTGAGGATGTAACATGTTGTCGATCATTAGTTATAGTTTATAAAAACACTTGTGTGCTTCAAATTGGGGTGGCAGCTGAATCTTCTGCAAAAGACGGGGATATTGTCATTGTAGATGTTGAAAAGTTTGTTCAATGTTCCATCTATGAAAGTGTCAAGAAATCTCTGAAGCGTATGCCACCATATTCTGTTCCTTCTAGCTACACATTATGTTTGGTTTTTCAGGTTTAGAAATTTAATGTGCACAAAACATGTATGTGGTTGCAGAGATTTACTTGGCAAATCTTTCTCTTTACCCAGGAAGGTCTGAATTCCCGTTTCTACCACCAAATACCCAGGTTTATATGCAGTTAGACTTTAATTCATTGCAATAGACTACTAACCGCATCTACTTTATCATCATTTAGATCATTAAGACTTTTTTTATGATGTTGTATTTGTGTGTTGTCTGTTTGGTGCTTGTGCCCATTCACTTCTGCATTTCAGAGTTTGGGCACAACTATCCAACGCTATGCTTTCTTAATTGTATTAGTCAGACTTTCTTTCAAATTGTTCTCAGGAAGTTCTTCTTCAAGACCTTGATAAATATTTTGTGTGATCAGGCTGAAGTAAAAAAGCAAAAAAAGATACTGTAACCAGTTTGTCATCTTAATCGCTTACTGGTATTTTTTAATCCTTGTGATGGTATAATTTCAACAGATGTATCTGTAAAAATTTGAAGTGGATTTATCCATTAATTGCTGGTGAGAATAGTCCCATATATTTCGAATGTACATTGTACTTGACATCACTTACTTCAAGGCATGTATGTCATTGAACTGGTTAGATGGCTTGCCCATCATCCATGCTTTCTCAAGAATTTGCTAGATATTGTTACTAAGCCACTTGCCTAGTGTTGGTGCTGAAAAAGCTAACCAGAGCTAAGTTAATTTTAGGCATCCGTATTTTCTTGTGTTTTAGACTCCACAACCATGATTGAATGGTCAGTTTGATCACTACCTTGGTTAATTGTGGTTTAGCACTCAAACACTGAGCATGGCAGATTCTTTTTTTAACTTGAAACTCACTCACTGATTATGTAGCTTGCTTGCATTCTTTATTTGTACCTTCTTCATAGGCCTTAATGTAATTTTGGGATTCCTCCTTGGCTTTTACTTGTTTAGCAGGCTCATATTTCTATTGCAGGGGGGAATTCTTATGGTGCTAGGACTTAACATAATATTCACATGAAGCCCGATAGATTTTTCCTCCACCATGTCAAGCTTAGGTTTCAACTGAAGCTTTCTTATGCAACCTATGTAACTATGGACATAATAAAAGCAGTAATGCAGAATGTTGCACGTCTTCTTTATCCCACAAGCTCATATACTGTCTTACCTCTGGTCTTGTGCAAATTTAGGCACTCATTTTGCAGCCAATTGGTGAAAAAGGAATGATGGTCATAGGTGGAGACAGGATTAGAGGATTCACCAGTGCTGATCAGGTCTCTCTGATGCTTCTCATTTCCTTATTGGTGGCACCTTCGATCTGGAAAATTTTTGTGTTTGCTCATTATGTATCAAGTATTCTAAAGAATAAAATGTTTTACTTTTATATTTCAAATAAATAGGAACACAAGAATTTTCCAAAAAAAGGTGCCACATACATGCACCTTTGTGTTCATGACCTGTGACCTGATACTTACATTATTATGTTTTAAAAACTTCCATTTTTGTACTAATAAACAGTAAAGTGCCAATGCTGTTTTTATACTTGCACTTTTCAAAACAAAGAGTGTGTTTTCCAAAATAAAGCTTCAATTTTTGGTAGACAAAATAAGTTCAAGAGTTCCACTCTTCATACTTTGGTTCAACTAGTATCTAACTAGAGTATCTATTCTTCTCATTGTGCCCTAGCAAAAGCAGAATCATGACAGCTTCCAACTTGTTTCAAAAGAGTTTGGTTTTCACTTGGGCTAAAAACTTGTTATATATCATAGGTCAACTCTTTTGTGTTCTGGAATCAGTTGGTGATTTCCGATAAACTGATTGATTTGAGATTTTTGGCAGTCATGGATTACTCTACTTGGTGAAAAATTAGATGCGACATTTTCAAAAGCATGGGCTGATAGTTCTATTCCAGTAGAAAGATGAAGCGGCATCATATTGCTTGTGGTTTCTGTGCATAAAAGATCCTTGTTCAGTTAATCCCTTTGCCTACAAAGAGCAAACTGTATCACTGTTACTCCAGGAAAGGTATCGATTCATTTTTTTCATGCCATCTATGTTTTACATTTCTTTTGTTTTCCAGTTTTCCTTTTCCTTTCTTTGTTGGAATCATTTTTATGAGAAGACCAGTTCATTACGTTTGTCCAAAACTGAGTTTTCTGGGAGAGGATGAGAGAGCATATTCCTTGAAGATTGAATTGGAAAATAAATGAATCTTCTATTTGTGCGCTATAGGCTTCCTAAACCTGCATTCGTGCATTTCAATGAGCTGCCAACACTGTGACGCATGCTCGTGACTAGTGCATTTTTTGTTGTTTTTCTCTTTTCTGCAGATCTTCATTCGACAAGGGCGAGGTAGCAAGCTCTTTCAAGTTACATTAGCTGACAAGCTTTTTCAAGTTTCATTAGCTGACAAGGTCCGTTGTTCTGAGGATGCTTCTTGCAACTAGAGATCTTTGATCAGTATTTTCTAATTTCTACCTGATGAGAAGTTGAACCTTGAGATTCTCCACTTGGTTCTGATGTAACTTGTTTCACTGTTTCAAATTTCTTACATGGAAACTAAAAGTAGGGCAGTGAGTCGCATTCCCAGCAGTGTATAGCCTTAGGTGAAGCGTTTTGTATGTTGCCATAAAAGTACCCATTGCGACTGATCTTGCTTACCGAGAATGACGATCTCTCTCCTTCTCCCTCTCCCTCCTGTGTACTGATACTTTGTCATGATGTGAACGCTTACTTGGATCGAATCTAGCCACGTCCAAGCCTACCTAATTGGGTTAACTATATTAATTTCGGATTCAGATTCGTAGGGGTTCTGTGAAACCAAATCACGTCGGACTAGGTTGTCTAATCCAACCTTTACATGCTACTAGTCAGATAAAAATTTAATTAAGATGGTCTAATAGAGTTTGATTGAATGAAACCTCTGGGAGATTGAGTTTCTAGATGCCTATTTTGTGAAGGGATGTGAACTGGCTTCAATTGGTAATAGATTCGTATCAAGTCAAACTCGCATCCATGTTTCATTTTGGGGACTTTTGGCATTGGAATACCATGTGAATGCGCTATGAATTTATAGGGCAGATTCATGACATATTTTTTTAAAATTTTCTTGAATCTGCCAATCTTTAGAATATATCCATGAACACACACACAATGTTCCTAATGCCAAATGGTTATTTTAGGATGGAACTGATTTTTCTAAGTATCTACTCTCCATAAGTTTCCTCAATCTTAGGTGGGGAGGATGGTCCTATAGTTAAAGAAAAGAGAGAGAGAGAGAGAGAAGCAAGATGAAAAAATGAAGGTGAAGACTGTATGTATACATCTATCAGTTCCAGATTTAACTCAAGTTCTCCATCATACTCTCACCAGATAAGGTCAATAGAGCTGTGCCTGTAAATGGATCAGATCTAGCTGGGCATCCAGTCCGAGCCTGATTCACTCGTTTTGAGTCAAGACATGGTTATACATTCCGATGTATTTGGATTTGGAAATTTGGATCTGAGTTGGGTTGGGATTGGTAATCGGATGTACTTTTAACCTGAATAAAGATCCAATAGTGATGGAATTGTTGTATGTAAAAAAGGACGCTACCAAACCCATGTCTCTGGATCCATCATCAGAACATGTACTTTGAACCAGCACTCATCTACTCCTGATTGGATCTCGTGTGGATTCAATGTTTTTGAATGTTAGTTTTAAAGGCAGAGTGAGTAGAAATCGTGATTTAGGATGAGATGCAAACAGACGCAGCAACTAACCGATGCCTCTACAATTATAGAATGATGTACAGGATTGCACAAAGAGTTGAACCAGATTAAACTTGACTTGAACTTGCTTGTCAAAACTCGAGTTGAACTGGGCTCTTTTAAACGTAACGAGTAGAGCTCAAGTTCAAATGTATAATTGAAATGTTAAACGAGTTGAGTTCGAGTGGTAAGAACTTAACTCGTATTGGTTCGACTACATAATGAATGTTGAAATATAATGAAATAATAGTCAATAAGTTAACAAGTTAAAAGAAATAAAATAAGCTTAAAAATGAGTTAAAAGAATCGACCTCGAGCCTGCTCGATGGAACTTGGCTCGGACCGAGTTCTCAGCCCGCGTTCGGCCATACTGTGGCTCGCTTCGATACATGCTTGGACCAGAGCGGCGGACCCGTTTGCGTCGGCCTGTTTGGGTCGCTCTTTCTCCTTCTCTCTCCAGATAAATGGAGTCGCAGGAAATAGAAACCGTGGTGTGCATTGGCATTGGTTTTTCAATTTGTCAACTCTCTCCTCTCCCTGCCCTTTCCCCGGGAAAAAATCGAGAGGTCACATACTGGAACATTACTTCCCCCGGGAAATAATCGAAAGGTCACAAGCCGGATATCACGTACGCCAAATCAGGTTCTCTCCCTCTCTCTCTCCTGTGATTTTCTTTTGATGGGATTTGGAAGAGATTGCACGCGAGTCCTGTTGGGCTTCTTTTGTTGGGGGAGATCTTGGCCTTCCCAAATTATCTTGATCCGTTGAGATGTGGCCACTCCGGCGTTTAGTTTTGACTTTCATTAAGAGATTTTCCTGGGGAAGTTTCTGATAGTTTCTTTAGGAAGGGATTTCTTCTGAATCCATGGTCTGTGAACGGATGAGAAAATGTTAGTTATAAGGAGATCAGAGAAAGAGAAAGAAAAAACTCATTTCGTAACAAATTGTTTTGTTTACGAGTCGAATCTGTAAATATGTATATCTGGATTTATGGTTGAAAGACCAAGATAACTCTGTTCTTTATTGGTTGATTATGGGAAGGCTACTGATTTCCCTGTTCGTTTGTCATAAGAAGTAGGAGTTCATCTCTTCTGTAGATTGATCTTTCATATTTCTGTAAGATCCATTCTGAGATTTTAAGTTCGTTTGCAATGAAACGGGTCAAGCGGAAACGTTCCTGTAATGTTTAATTATGACCTTACACCGTTGACTTGTGTGGTTGAATCCTATATATTTACTACCATCTAAGTAGATGACGTTTAATGAAATCTTGTTGCTCAAAAGTGCCTGAGACGCACGTAAAAGTCACCTGGCAACCGTGGTCCCTTCTTGACATGGATGGTGTTAATATCTAGTGGCATGTCATGGATGGATATAGGGAACTGTCTGAAGAATACATCAATAGTTTTTCTATATTAGGATGAAGCTCTTGGTAATGGTAGTGCATGTTCTATATATATTCTGTGACGTACCTTTTTGCAAGGTCTGTCTTCCCACCACTGAAGTGGGACAAATATCATGTGTGTATGTCTAGCTCAACATATAGATCTAGAGTTATAAGTTACATGTCATAGCCTCATAGGACGTGTATGGTTGGTTTACTTGCTTGCAAGAGCATTCAGGACTACATCTTAAATTGTAAGCTGAGGGAAGATGGATAAGCACATGTTGATACAGTTGAATAACTTGAACCAATAAATATCTGAGTATCGTGTTTGAAGAACTTGAACAGGAAGATACACTTAGTTTTGTGTATATATGAATGCAGAGTTTGTCCATCTATGTGTATATCTGTAGCAGTCTTGACAGATTCTTTACAGTTAGAGATAGACAGATTGGGAAATCTGATGTATAAGGATGCATGTTGAGCTTGGCAAAATTATGTTGAGAAAGGAGCAATCATGTATTTTAATGTGAGTTTAGGGTGGGCAGGTTTATTCACACTGAACTTAAAAAAACATAAGCAAATCTTTTGTATCAGAGTGGCATTTGCTGGCACCAACCAATATGTAGTTCTGGATTTACCATGAGAAGAAGAAATCTTTCCACTTCAAAGGTATCTCTGGATTCACATGAAAATTTGGATTGGATAAACTCAGTACTTGCATGATCAAAGAAAATGGTCGTTACACCTGCATTTGAAAGCTCAGGTATCAAGAACGTATGTAAAAAAGAAAGAAAACTCTTGTTGAAGACTCCTACTTTGAATAGACATAATGTGTATTGATTAGCAAAATTAGTAATGGAGGCCCAGTTTTTCCCACAACCTGTCTTGACTTGCAGAGTTCATCTTCTCCCTTTTTCCCAATTTTGTCCTTGATGATGGAAAATTATTTAAGGAGACTTGAATTTTTTTAAAGGGATTTAAGAAACATATCTGATTTTGTGATATGATTTTCTCTACGTTAATGGTGACATATTCTTGCATGATATGGTCAAAATGAATGTAGTCCTTGCATATGGACTGTTGTTTGAAGTGTCACAAACGAAGCTTTATGGATCACAATAAGCACAAACACAGCTTATGTATGTTGCTTCTTATTGTGGGACTAAGATTCACATTGTCACAACATCTGCACTTTGTCAATACAGGTTTGACCTTCCATAGATCTATTGATAGTGACCATTTTTTTGTTTCCAGGTTTTTTTTTAACGTTACTTGACGTACAATTGTATGCAAAGTCAGAAAGGATATGGAATTTTGCTTACTGGAGTGAGATGTTATTGCTTCACTAATTTCAGAAAGTAAAGCATCAGCTTCAGTTATTTTTTGGAATCCGTTCTGTACCATTTTAAGAGTATCAGTTATTTTTTGCTTCTGAACATACAGAAGAGATGCTTTCTGCAACTTCATGAACTGTATTTTGTTGAATCCATTTTGGATATAATGGTCCTTGAAACTCCCACTGACTGCATGACTGTTTCATACGATTGTTGATAGATGAGGATATCTTATCTAAAGCTGGGTCTGTTTGTGATCGCAAGCCTCCTCTTATCAAATCTACAATCTGCCCATGGGATTAGATTTGTCATTGACAGGGAAGAGTGCTTCTCTCATATGGTGCCATACGAGGGCGATACTGTCCACGTTTCTTTTGTTGTTCTCAAATATGAATCTGCTTGGAATTCTGCAAATGATGGTGTGGACCTTGTTGTAAGTTTTCCTCCTGCTGCTTCTCAAGATCAGTCCTTTAAATGAAGATGCTATCTTATCCTATTGATTCATATCTGGTTTTCAGTTTCAAAACCTTCTTTGCATGATATGGAAATCTCTCTTGGGTGTACATAGTCATCACTGGACTCTTGTCATTTTGACATTGTTTTACTTGTGATGATTTCCTTCCTGTTGTGATAGCCTCCAAGGCTATCAACTAAAATGGATATGTGTGTTATGTGCTGATCTAGTTTGAAGTGAGTAGGCTGCTAGTCTAGTTCCTGGAAACTTGGTCTTTATAGTTTATACCTTCATATGGATTGTACAGGATCATTAAGCTGTCTGTGAGCTGCCATGTTCCCTCCAAAGTGAACAGACCCATATAATCATGACTAAGTGCCAACGTTACACGGGTACATGGGCAAAACCCATGTACCCGTACCGGTACGGCCGTACGCCTTGGTACGGTTTGGATTGGTTCTGAGTCGGAACCGATCCAAACCACTTTAAATGAACCCCATTTTCGCCTGAGGCCTCTTCCTCCTTCTTCCTTACCTTCATACAACATATCTTTGGCAAAAATGTCATTTGTTTCTTATATTTATTTTACTTTTTTTTTTGCTCATGTATATAATTAATGAAAAATATAATAATTATTGGCATCACCGTACCGCTGTACCAGGATTGACGAAAACGCCGTACCCATACCCGCTTCCCCATACCCATACCTATGTGACATAAAGTGCATTTTCTGATCTTCCTTTCCTTAAACAACTACTTGAGGTTCTTAAAGGTAGAAAAAAAAAATATTAGTTATATGCTTGCCTGCAAAAACATCCAGATGTATGCAGAGTTGAAACACACATCATACACTGTGTGTAGGAGGGCCTGTTGTTGTTCCTCACAAGTGCATCACTTAGGATAACATTTTGCTGAGACTTTTTCTGCCTTTACTATGTACTGATATTCTTATATATGATTCTTACCAAATTTATGCTTGCACGAAAAGTTCCCGACAACTTGATTTTCCTTGGTGTATATCCTCCCTGCTTTGCACTGCCATGTAATTAGCATGCATTTATATTGTCGTTATTAGCATTGGATCAATGTTTCTCTGTCTTTCTTTTCTTTCCAATCTGGCCTCCTCCTTTGAAAAGTCTGCTTCTTTTCAAAAAGTGAAATTTGATTTTGTTGTCATGTGTCTGCCTAGTGCCTACTACGATATGGTACTCATGTTAGTTTACAAGCTACTACTGCTGATTTGCACCACGTAGGTTTTATTTAATGTCTTCGTGTGCTATTTCCAGGTGACTGGTCCTAGTGGGGAGCAACTTCATGATTCACGTGACAAAACGAGTGATATGTTTGAATTTTTAGTACACAAGAGGGGCCTCCATCGGTTCTGTTTCAAAAACAAGTCTCCTTACCATGAAACTATCGACTTTGATGTACATGTTGGTCATTTTGCATTCTATGAGCAGCATGCAAAAGATGGTAGGCCATTCACCTTCTCATTTACTCTTTTTGGTTTTAAACATTGATGTTAAGAGATTTGAATGACTTGTGCAGAGCATTTGAAGCCTCTGTTGGAGCAGATTGCTAAATTGGAAGAAGCTCTTTACAATGTGCAATTTGAGCAGCACTGGCTGGAAGCTCAGACTGAACGTCAAGCCCTTGGTATACTCTCTCTCAGATATATAAACGCATAAGCTGCTAATATTGGTTTATATTTTTATCTTATTTCCCAACCATATAGCTTGACAACACTTCACGTTGGGTTGTGTACTTTTTGTCACTGCTGTACTGTCTTCTGCTGTTATGGCTGCATGCATTTATGACATGTCCTTCCTGTTTCATGTCTTCACCTGGAAAGCCCTTATGAGCTTGCTTCAATTAGCAGCCTGTTTGCATTCCGTTCCATAATTGCTGTTCTCGTCATAAACATCGTTCAAAAAAGAATAAGCATGTTGCTGACAGAACTAGCTTCTTTTTCGCAGTTAATGAAGGAATGAGCAGAAGAGCGATCCACAAAGCTATTTTTGAATCTGCTGCTTTGATCTGTGCCAGCATGCTGCAAGTTTATCTCTTGCGCAGACTTTTTGAACGCAAGCTTGGCACCTCAAGGGTTTGAGACTTTTTTATATTTGCTTGTAGTGGAGGGTTTGTTAGCCTGACAGTCCAGCTTATTTCTTGGTGGCCTTAAACGATATCAGTGGATGGTTGGTTGAGATTGTTCGAAGTGAATTACAACTGATCAGCAGGAATCAAATAGTTGTCCACTTCAATTTAACCATTACAGAGTTTTATCACTTTGTCATTATTTATAAACGATTTTGACCCCAATGTTAAAGTTGTTTTGTAGACTATCTATAGTGTAGCCTAAACAGGGGAGGACTTGGCTGGGGCTCTGGATTGTCATGGCATGTTCTTTTATTTCAGTTCAAGAGTTTAATGTTCTTTTTCCAGCTGGGACAAGGAAAAGCTTACCACCGAATGCATATTAGCAGGCTTCTTGTTGGAAGAATCCTTGAGGTTCCTTATGGTTATTGCTAAGAGACCTGGCTGACCTTGTGAAAACGTCATTTACTATTCTGGCTTAGAACTGTCAAACCTAACTCCTGTAGGTAATCTGCATTAACTGAATTGTCAACCTTGTGAACTTACTGGAACAAAGATTCACTGTGTTGCTATGCCATTGTTTGCAGCATTTAGTTCGCCATGTGTGTATACCTGTGGTATCTAGTGCATGGATAAAACACTCAGTGACTTCATTTTGCTTGGACAGGCACGTCTTGCAGCCAAGATAGCTCTTTGTTTGCATTGTTTTCTCATTTTTCAAGTTTCACAGGACTTCATGATCGTGCCAGCCATGACTATGGACTGTCGCACTTGTCCAGGTTGAATTTTGGTTCTACCATTCCAACCTCCAGCCAGGGCGACTATTTAACCGATTCAGTTTATGGCTGCTTACTGCCAAATTCCAGCCAAACCCATCCCAACACAACTCGTGTTCAATGCCGATCCCTAAACCTGTGCTTGGCTCATTAGTTCAAGCCTATCTACGTACTCAGGCCATGGTACGTTGAGATTTCTGATTGAAGTTGGAACTTAAAAATGAACCAGTTTAATCTGACAAAGTTGAAGCTCGGTCACAATGCGCTTCTGATTGGCAATTCGTAAGGCCTTTTCACTGCGGAGAAAATAAAGCAGCTGGGTTAATTTTTCACTCCTGTTGAAGCTAGCCTGAAAGCTTGGAAGAAACATTTTGTTATGGTTTTCCTTTTTGGTGGTGGTGCACAATTTCTGTCTCATGAAACAATGACATTTTTCTTTTAAGCGGGTATACATTGTTGAATCAACAGCAGTTATTACAAAATGCGGTTTCTCGGAAATGTATCATGTGCGAGAGCTCACCTTATTAACTAAAGAAGGATCATACAGTGCTGATGGCACCTGAGGGGATGAAATCCAGATTTCTCACTTTTGAAGCATCCTTAAAAAAAATTACCACAGCTGCAAATGCAAAAACATGGGACTTTGAATGCTCAATAAGATTTATTTATGCACCAGTAAGGTGTATTCGAATACTTGTCCCGGTCTATCTAGCAATTGCTCAAGTAGGATGGCAGGTTACAGCATGGGAAAAAAGCGTAGCACCAGCAAAGAAAATAGGGAAGCGCTTCAGGCAAAATGTTTCTGATTCAATGAATAAACGGTCCTCTTGAATAGCAAAGGCAAAGCCCTTGCATAACATTCAAAACAAATAGAAGTCAAATGAAAGCATCTAAATGACTTCCCTATGCTACACTTTCTTGCCACATGATACCATTATGTGCCAAACAATCATTCCACAACGCTAGTCATACCAGTTGGTTTCTTCATGTGAAATTGTGGCACGTTCCTTGTCATCTACAAGATTTTTAGATGGAAAAACTAGATTATGATGGGGATCAACGCTGTTATCTCCATGGGTAAGCATGGTCAAGAAAAAGTGAAAAGGAGTACGGGAACAAGCTTTAGCCCTTTTAAACAAAAATAGAGACAGACCACTCTTTTCCAATCATCACAAGTGTATGGAAATATATCCCATGATGCTGCTTCAAGAGGAAATGAGACAAAAGGAAAACTTGAGCCTGTTCATCCTAAAGTCTATTCTTTTATATATAACAGATATGTGACTTTTACCCATTCATCCTCCCCAACCTCTCTTAAAAAAGAGAAAAAAGAAAAGAAAAAACAAGAACAGAAAAAAAAAAAGAAAAAAAACAGAACGAAGACATGGCACTGAATAAAGGCTTCAGATTTTCCCTTTTTTGCTTTTTCTTTTGGAGATTTGCAAGGTCGAGCTGCACAGAAAGCCCTGAGGCATCATGTTCATGAGAATAGCATTCAGAACTCATCAGATTTCGGCTGAATGCAGCAGAACCATTTTCTCTGCATCCATCAGAAGAAAAAGTAAATCATGAGCCAATCAATATCTGGGTTAATCAGTTCAAGACGACAACAATGGGCTGCATGATCATGACAACGATCAAATTGTATATTTTATCTGAAAGATTCTCAGTCTATTTAATGTCCCACTAAAGGCAATTGATGGCCATACTTATGTTGGCTTTCTGTAAGGATAAATATCTTGTTAAAGCTCTAGAAATAAAGACATTTCTAGCACAGTATTCAAAGCAAATAGTTCAGACATATCTTATCACAAACGAGCTAAAAGGAAACCAACCTTTATTCCTTTAGCGTGAAGCAAACCTGATAGCAAATTATATGGTAACCAGAACCTCTTTATAGGCAAAAATACCAAGTTGGCCAAGGCAAATACTCAGTCGCCAAGACAGAAACAAATTGGAGTTTGATCCAACGAAGAAAACACACTTGCCGCATTATCAACCTACTTTGACATTTCCAACAATCTAGCACATGTAGAGAAAGACTTCAAAAACCTAAAGTTTTTTTCCCTTCATGAAACTGAACACTATAAATCTACTCAACGACAAATTTTGAGCCTTATTCCTAATGAACTCATCATGCCCGTCGCAATCAGGGATACACAAATCCACTAAGATCAGGTTTAGCATGATTTGTTAATATCTTCATCGCAACCTCTTACCCACCATCATGTTCCTCAATTATGAACCATTAATTCAGTATCCAGCAAACTGATTACCACAATAAACTGGACGTGTTTGGAGTCTGGACCTTTCAACATAGTGAAGAGATCATGAATACACGTTTGTATATTCAGATCCAACTTTTGGTGGCCAGATCCGGGCATACTAGATTGTGTATAGCCATATGGCATGCTACCTAATTAGAACTATCATCCATATACAGACGGGCACACACACATGGACGAGCAGACACACACATCTGTGCACAGGCATATAGGATTTATCAACTCAGCCGAACTGTGTTTTCGGTTGCCCAGCTGAATCGCAGCCAAGTTATTCTGATGTAACTTCATGGATGAGTTTGAAAGGCCTAAATCTATAGGTGCCGGTGAAAAGGAAATTTGCAATATCCGAAGCCTGGGTTTGAATCGTACCTAAAATGTGCCAGTGTCAATTTTTTTCTATATATTATTGTCACAAATATTGTTCTTGGGCATTTATTGGTGAAGTTATCATCATGCACTAAACATGAAGTTTGTTTTATCCGAAAAAGTTCCAAATTCATAAAATTATAAAAGCATAAGAAATAAAAAGAAAAAAATATGGAAAATTAGTTTCTTAGTTTTTTTTAGAAATTTAATTAAAAACAAAATATTGAAATAAACATAAAAAATGTAAAAAATTCTTATGAGAACTGTGATATATATATATATATATATATATATATATATATATATCTTGGATTATGGAATATATACACCACAAGTATAAAGAATAAATACATTAATTATGAGATGTCCAATCACTTTCATTGATGATTCACAAAAATCATGTGTAAAGCTACTTTTGTAAAGTCAAACTACTAATTGTTATCCACCCTTCTCAAATAAAGAATTTTTTTATGCAGTGCACATTAATCCTTATTTTACTAAACCCACATATTCCAAGAATATGT
This sequence comes from Nymphaea thermarum, assembly GCA_011799765.1. Taxonomy (NCBI): domain Eukaryota; kingdom Viridiplantae; phylum Streptophyta; class Magnoliopsida; order Nymphaeales; family Nymphaeaceae; genus Nymphaea; species Nymphaea thermarum. Next base: position 1,136,140 of record JAANDH010000003.1, on the reverse strand, counting down.
TCAGCCTCATGAAAACATTATATTTGCCAAGAAGGTTCTACTTCTACCCCCTGGAAATGTTCTTTAATGAAACTTTAGCTTTAGCTGGTCATGACCAAGAAACCACCAGTTTCACTTGGTCGGTGGGGAATGCTTGACTTATCAATCTGTCCATAGATTACTCGGACTTCACATGGCCTATGCCAGATTGACCATATTCTGTCTGGAGCAGTGAACCTTTTTTGTACCAAAAAAGCCTATGTAGTTTATGCATGAACAAGGATTTTTTTAGTTCCCCACTTAGCTACTCTACAATCTACATTGCAGGGTAGATCCTGGTAGGAAAGTTGTTCCATACTTTTATCTGAACTACTTAGTTTCCTTTGCAGTCCTAGGCTGGTTCTTCTTTCTATCAGTGACTGAAAGAATGCTAGCACTATGAAACTGCTACCAAAAGTTATTTTTGACCTACATTTTGTATGATCACATAGACAAAAGAAAGATCTAGTTTATAATTTAATATAGACCTTAGTTAGAACATAATTCAATAGCCCAAGTAATCCAAATACTCCCAAACTTTTACCCTCCAAAAGTCATACATACATGCATGCATTCTTTGTGCATTTCTACAGTGCACTATTATGACATCTGAATATGTTAAATAAAGCTGAAAGAGAACTTACACTATTTGGCTTGTTAGCATAGCCTCCATGTTTAAGGGCAACATCATCCTTCACAGGAGAGTTGGTCCCACGAACATTTCCACCTGTTTTCTTCTCATCTCTTGCCTTGTTGAAGATCACAGTGAACCCCTCAGCTGATGCAGGGTCATTGACATCCCATTCTCCAAACTTGGGCAAGGGCCGACCTGTGTCCTGATGCAATCAGTATATAAAATGAGTTCTCACCTAAAAATCATCTTGTGTATAGAAAGCAAACAACTAAGAGATGTAGACAAACAGCTACGCTTTCCTCTGTTCCACAGTGGGTGCCGATGCACCTTAACCTCTCACCATATTCTTACAAACATAATAAGAGAAAAAAAATGTCAGGAAAAGAGACTTTTGTTTCATTATTTAGAATCAATAATAAATTGTACCGAATTTCTGTTCTTTCCTTTATCAAGAATATTGCATGAGCAAATTCACAAAGGTGAGTTCCTGGATGTCAAGATGCATAGGAGTGAACATGTCATACCATAATAACACTACATATAAAGACAGTGAAAACGTTCAGTATCACTTGACCGACCTGCACTTGGAACACCTAGAAAACCCAAGGCTGCTAAACTATTCAGAGACCAGAAATAAATTATTAATATATTCGTCAAATTTAGGAAATAAATTTGACAAGATACTGTAGCTTTAGCTGATATCATTTGTTGTAATATACACATAAACCAGATGGAACTAAGTATCAAGGAATTACTTATCATTTATCAGCTATCATCAGTTTTCCAACTCTGGTTTATATGTTCATGATTTCATTGTTGCTGAAGAATCTGACAACCATGACAGTCTTGAATCTTGACTTCCCGCAGAGCACCTGGGGAAGATGTTATCTTATGATTGTAACCAAATAGAAGCAATAAATATGCTCTGCTGACGACTAGTCGTACTCGTTCCTAAAGTAACTCCTTCAATGTTTCAAGTCTCTCTTCTGACCAGTTTGAATAAGTAAGAAAGGTAGGAAAACTTATCTCCAGTAATAGGTTTCTGCTAGTTGCAAGCTTCAATAGACAATAGAGTTCAATGTTGGCATGAAAAACATGCCTATCAACCAGCACCATGGAGACTTTTTTTTCCTGCACTACACTCTTCCCTAAGCCTCTTCTTGCAACTTTTTGTTCATATCCCAGCTAGTAATTCAGATAGATTTCCATGCAAAACAAAATGGCATACTGTGTAAATCAATTTTCCTGATAGAGATTATGTCTTACTAGCACTCAGTCACCCAGTTAGGCTTTGGTGCTTACAGTTTGTAATTTAATTTACAAGCCAATCTCATGTGGATAATGGAGGCTTCTTAGACATGGAACGTATGGTACAGATCATTTGTCGTTATATGCATCTGCAGTCCTATGTCTGCTGCTGGTTGGCATATTTTATCAAATCATCAATTGACAAAAATACTGGTGTGATCCCCTGTATGTTTGCAAGCTCATGTGCAAGAAAGTATCTGTACATGTAGCAGAAATATTCCTATTTGCTCTTCTTTTATTTAATATAATCCTATCAATATAAGGCTGCTCATGTGTATTATTCACAAGAACTAACTACTTTGTGTATGGCAATATGAAAAGTTTATTTGTGGTAGCAACTAGAGTTTCTGCCACCAAGTTATTGTGTTCATCTGCCCATCTCCAAATTCTAACAGCCAGTCATATCCATTTAGCTTCCACTGAATATCCCTTATTCCTCAGCTATTTTCATAACAAAAGGCATAGAAAAGGCACATCATCATAGCTTTACACTGATGCACATAAGGGGACATCTTACTCTTCAAATTCAGAATAATATTGTGAGGTGCTCCGTGGTTAAGGCAGGCCAACAAGCCAACATAACAACCTTCACTTGAGATTGTGAACATTATATTATTCCTGGAGTAGCTTTTCTGTGCTACTAAGGTTTTCAAAATTTTCTCCTTACTTGCATCAGCAACCAGGCAACAGATCTATGGTTATAGAACTAATATATACACAATAAGAGAGCAAAAAGAAGAAAGAAGTGTCAGAAGTTAAGACTTCCATAAACACCGGCTATTGGCACTCCATGATTTGGAAAACTTAGGAGAGTAAAGAGTTCTATTAAATGCTATATTTACTACACAGATTAGAGCAGGGAAAGAAACAAAGGAGAATAACTGAAAGAGAAAAACAATAACAGTGCACATAACTGGGAAGAAAATATAGCCCAAATGAACAAAAGAAACAAGAAATCAAGAGAAAACATTAAGAGCTGGCTAAGAAATTAACATGAAAGAAAACCATTAATCTATGGTTTTACTAGATAAAATTAAATCAGTCCAAGTAAAACATAGGAGAATTCCCCAGAGAAAGATTATGGAGGGGAGGGGGTGGTGGGGTTGGGTGGGTGCGGAGTTGACCACCTCGTTAACCTCTGAAATAACCCGGAAAGGAAGATCACGTGAGGTGTCTTACCATTAAAACTACTAGTCTAAACTACCGGTATCAATTTAATTGAGGACGCAAGTTGTGTACTTCTATCCGTTTGCATGACATGCTAAAAATTCATGAAAAGAAAAACATTAATTCACCCAGACAAAAAAGATACCTGGAGAAATAGATGGATTGAACCAAACGATGTAACAATGACCATCCAGATTGTACGTTCAATGAAAAAAAGTACAGCAAAACTGAATAACAAGAAGGCGTTCAACCAAAAGAACAAGCACATTGTTATCACCTATACTTCGCAATTTAGGAAGAAAGTAAAGGAAGAACGATAACCAATTGCTAGCCATCCCAATGCTCAACAGCAAATGGACGCTGACCAATTATGCACACAGCCACAACGGAATTGTTCTATGGCAACCAATGAATTGAAAGCACCTTATTGAATCCATAATTTAAGCAGATAAGCGTTCAATAAAATGAACTAAACTAAACAAACGATCCGGAATCCACATCAAACATAAATTTCCTCCTCCCATCAATTTGCACCGACATAAGGCTCATACCCGAATCACAAGAAAATGTAGGGTAGAATGTATGAACTTTTGTTAGATATTAACAGGAATCATCACCGCCTGAATGAACCAGAGAAATCAATCCGCAGGATCAAGCAAGAAACCATCTTATTCAAAATTTTTCAAAATAAAAGAACTGCAACAACTCTTACCGACGACATGAATTTCCCCAGGGGAATGAACACAGAAGGAAGACGATCGGAGGGTCGGTTTCCTCCCCCAACGGAACGGAGAAGAGAGAGAGACAGAGAGGGTGGAGGGGCAGGGGGTCTCCGTCTTGTAGCCGGTGGAAGTCCGAGTCAGCGAAGCATTGACGATGCCTAAAAATAAGAAAAACCTCCAACCGCAACCTTTTCCTCTGTGCCGCGACTCTCTCCGCCCATAATTCCCTTCCCTCTCCGCGGCGACGACACGGATGAGACGCGACTCTATGAAATTTTTTCTCCAAAAAAAAGCTAAAAAAAATTACAAGACTCCCTCTCTCTCTCTCTCTCTCTGTCTATAATATATATATATATTAGTAACAACGTGAAACACACTTAACTGTTTGATATTTTAATGTTTAATAACAATGCACAGATTTATTCTTATGCAAAAAATATTGTTACATAAAAAACTTACCATCTTAGCCTCTAGAAACTAAATAAAAACGCTTGAAATTTGGTTTTCTTGCACAACTTTCTAACCTCAATAAAGAAAAAATAACATTTACATAACTATCGTAGCTATTAATGAAAAGGCTATTAACTTGAACGTGATTAGTAATGTATCAATGTTATTGGATATAGTTAGGATAGTTTATCTTGACTAATGAACTAAAATTTGTTTTCACCAATTGGATTTTTTTATTCCTTTTGTCACGCTAACCTTGGGTTGATTGATAAAAAGTTGTTTTACTTACTGTTGTTGCAAAATACATGCTTGTTCTTAACGGTACCAAAAAATCAGGGATGTTCCTTATTGTTTTTCTAAATTCAGACTCTAATTGGATACGAAAACTACTTCAGACTGTTCAACAGAGTTAATCGAATAATTTGGTGGCAGTTACTTGTGTTGGTTAGGGTTTAATTGTTGGAAAATTAATCAGGGTTCAAAGTAGACATGAATTTTGAGAGCAAGGATATCAGCCAAATATTTTATATATATATATATATATATATATATATATATATATATATATATATATATATATATATATATATATATATAACTCAAGCAACAAGCTTAAACTATCTTATTAAATGTTTGATTGCTTGGAAGAAAAGAGAACGTATCCAACACTCCAATCTCAACATGTTTTTCAACCCTATATATTTAAGTGTATGAGCTGATCCCTGAAGCTAGATTTTAAAATCAGCCAGCAATCATATAAGTAGTGGTTGGCTAAATCCAACTACTTTACATAAGAGAGAGAGAGAGAGAGAGAGAGAGAGAGACTATTTTTATATCATGATATTTTCGGGATACCTGCAAATTTCAGTTCTTGGTATATCATGATATTCATATGTTTTAGTTTCTACAGAAAAAAACTAGAATATGAACATCGAGGCTCCACCAAAATCTAAATAAAATTCTACTTCTTTGATATCAGAGGAAAATAATGCGATGCTTATTAAGTGTTTTTCAGGAATCCAGGGTCTTTCTTAGAATTATATAGATATGTAAAGAATTCAGTCATAATATGGCAAATTTTTAGATAAGGCCGATAATATTTGTTACTATGCCGTTTAAATCTTTTACGAAATTTAATTTATGCAGTTGTATTTTGGTTCGGATCCAAATTATTGAAACCTTATATTTAAGACCAATTCCGGATTTGGCTAGCATGAAATTTGACGTATGTATTTTGGTTGGATCTCTATCAAATTGTACTCTATCAAACACTGATCCATAAATAGATTGGATTCCAAATTTGTTTGTAATACTTCATATAAAAATCTATTAGCAATCACACATAAAGTTTCTTACCAAAACCAACTAAATAAGTTTAAATCAAACATGAGCAAGACGTTAACAACACATCACACTCCTTATTCGAACACTTTCGTATTCTCCTTGTTTTCAACGTCTTGGGTTTAAAGAAAACTTGTCTCCATTAAATTGAATGAAAAATACTATAAATATGATATACGTCGATGAACTTTATTTCCTGAGGTTATTTTATTGGAAACAAATTGTCGATTTTGGTCGTCACTCCGGCACTAGAAGCATAGTGGCGGCGACGGTGGCGGCGGAGTAGGAGGAGGGGAAGAAGGATGGCGTCGGAGGAAGAGGGAAGGGACGTGTTGAAGGGCATGGATTGGAAGACGGTAGGAAGCGTCGCCGTCCCCGAGAACCAGCAACAGCAGCAAGCCGTGCCGCCTAGGAAGAAGCTGCCGAGGAAGGTGAGGCAGGTGCCTGACTACTACTTCCTCCCCCGCCGGTCGATTCCTGCCACCATTGCCCTCTATGGAGCCATATGCGCCGCCGGCGTTGGCGCTGGCATGTTGGTTGAGGTCTGGATCAACAAGAAGATCAAAGGTAAGTTTGCCCTCCTCTGTACATTAAGAGTCGAAAAGGCTGGATTGTACTAGGGAGATAGTGGAGAATCGCTTTTAATTAAGCGTTAGTTTTAGAATAAAGCGACGATCTCGAAGTGGGCAAGAAATCCAACCGGCTCAAGATCTTCAAGGTTAATGTCAACAACAAAAAATCACATCTTCCACGTTTTCATAATAAGAGAATATTTGCAGTTAACAATTATTTGATGAAATGCCTAAGAGAAATCATAAGAAGTGTCTTATTTTATGGGTGTTATTCTGGAAGATGTGATGCGCCAATTTGAGGACATGAGTTAGGTTGTTCTTGTAGCATTCTGAAAAATACATTTGATCCATCTGTAATATTTTCAAAGTTTTTCAGGGCACAGTTCAAAAAGTGTAAATAATTCCATATTTCAATCTTGGGGTTTCTAAACTCAAAAACTTTGAACAAAATGAGGCAGATATAAGTCACTTGCACATAGCAAAAACTCACCATGCTTGTTTCTCCACCTGAACCCTCAACTTCAAACAGTATGGGAGTCAGGATTTCATGGGGGGCCAACTAGATGTTTCCTGCATTCAAACAAGAAGTGGATCGAACTGAATTTCCTGGGCATAGCTGTTCCTTGTAATTGTTCAACGAAATCTCTACAGGAGAAGGTTGCACGTTGTGCCATTGAAAAGGGAGTTTAGTCAGCCCTGATTTGCACATAGCAAAAACTCACCATGCTTGTTTCTCCACCTGAACCCTCAACTTCAAACAGTATGGGAGTCAGGATTTCATGGGGGGACAACTAGATGTCTCCTGCATTCAAACAAGAAGTGGATCGAACTGAATTTCCTGGGCATAGCTGTTCCTTGTAATTGTTCAACGAAATCTCTACAGGAGAAGGTTGCACGTTGTGCCATTGAAAAGGGAGTTTAGTCAGCCCTGATTTGCTATTCTACTTTGCCTAGCTAGTGTTGGAACTTCCTAAATGTTGAGATTCTAACATCACACTTTCTGGCTTCTTTTTCAGAGGATGGAGGCGTCGTCTGGGAGATGGACAACGAGTAGACGTGCTCCCTTTTCATCTAAGAGTTAGTGTGGCTACCCTCTCTATGTTGATAATCTTTTGACATTCGTTTCTCGCTGAGCATCCATATATAGTGTTCATTCGGATGACGAGTTTGGAACCGGAGCAAACTCAGAGCGCTGTCTTAGTTTGCATCTTTTCAGCCAAGTTCTGAATCTTCAAGTATAAGGCTGTATTGTTGACCGGTAATTTAGCTTATACAGAATGAAATTTTCCGTTTATGAAGTGAAAATGCAGAAATGCACAAATGCTCAGAGGAGAGAGAGAGAGAGAGAGGCCTTGGGATAGCTTCCTTCTCATTTAAAATTTTCCTATGAAATTGAGAAAGAGAAGCGTCTGAACATCACGTCCCAATGAAGTGATCCAAGAGTTGGATCGGTTTTAGATTACGAAAATTTTGGATTGTCACAGACGGAATTTTCCAACCTTGCCGTTTTCCGGACAAAGTCCGGGGGCAAAACCTCTCTGAGAACAGCAATAAGAGCTCTCTCGGATAAACCTCCCAAGACTCCACGAGTCGCATCTTGCTTCGACCTCTGAAGGAAGATGCCGATCATGGGACTCAGCAATGTTCTCGCTATTAGTGAGCTATCCTAACACTACACCAATCCCTTTGGTTTCAATTGGCAAACTTGCAGTTGGAAGACAAAATTTAAGGACTTCCTCAAGGCCTCATACTGATTGGCAAATGGTCATCAACATATCAGAAAACATGATTCCTCTCGAATCTCTTGTGGGGAGCACATGTGATTAGTGGAGACCAAAACGATGCTCTTTGAAGGGCCTGAGTAGTGAGTGATCCACTAAAATGGTCCATCTTCCATATGAAACAAAGAAAAGAACAACACTCTAAAATTCATAGAACGCACATTGTCTGCGTCTCTCTCTCTCAGACGGGTTGTTCTTTATTTTTTTTTTTTCGATTATGGAGAAGTATTGGAGCCGCGTAGTATTTCAACCATGTTAAGATGAACAGGCAGCTCTGTGTTTGAACACTTCTTTGAGATGAACAGGCAGCTCTGTGTTTGAACACTTCTTGGAGATGAACAGGCACAGGAAATAGAACAATTAAAAGGTTCAGGTTAAAGTCACACTATGTATTAAGAATTTACGAAGTCCAAATGGAACTGATCGCCTTGATCCAAAACGATTAAAGCAATCACAGAGCTGGGATTGGGAAGAGGGAAATCACAGAGCTGAATTATAGCAGAACAGAATTTTGCAGACTGGGATGCCCCAATGATGCGACTCCAGTTCTCTTCCTATCTGCACTAAATTTGCCACTGAGATAGAAAAGCAACAGCAGAGCTAAGATGTCTACTCACCTTTCATCACCTCAACCAATTCGAAAGCGTTTAAGAAACTGAAATATTATTTATATCCGAGTCCATAAATCATGATGTGTTAGTTAAGTAAAAATAATGGCTTCGTCAACTTCACAATAGCAAGCACTTTGATTTGGACATGATCAAATTTGGATTTGAATTCACGTAAAAAGAAGGAATTAAATTAAGAAAAGTCCATAAATTGAGATTTGGATGAACGTCTGGATCTAAAGTCCTGTTGTGGATCACGTTCTAGAATGTAGAGCTGTAATTTGGACCTAATCTCTGTTTAGCATGGAGCTGGGATTTGGATCTAGGGCTTTTGGACAAGGAACTGAGATTTTGATCTAAGGCTGTGTTTTCGACCCATACATAATGAAATCCAGATTTTGATCTAGGCAGCTTTAGATCAAAATTCATAATCCAAAAGAGATCCATACATCCAAACCAGATCCAAATTACAGTTCTAAAATACAGCTCTAGATTCAAATCCATCCAAATAGCCCCGGATAAAAAACAGATCCTTAAACCCAAACCAAAGATCCAGATAAAAAATAAATCCAAATTCTAAAACTGGCACTTGACCCAATTCAAAGATCCAAAATCTAGATCCGTTCGGTAGAGATTTGGATATGACCCTCAAATTTAGAATTGAATTCATGTAAAAACAAGGAATTAAATTAAGTCCAGAATTGAGATAAGATCAACGTCAGGTTCCAGAATGTAGAGCTGTAATTTGGATCTATTCTCCGTTTTTGAGAATGGGGATTTTGGACATGGAACTGAGATTTGGATTTAAGGCTGTGTTTTGGACCCTTAATTTTAGATCCAACTTCATATCCAAAACAGATCCATAAATCCAAACCAGAGCCAAATTACAGTTCCAAAATACAGCTCTGGATTCAAATCCACCCAAATAGCTCCAGACCAGAAACAGGTCCATAAACCCAAACCGAACCAATCCACAAACTCGATTCCCCATATTCCAAGTTCGGTTTAGATTCGGACGTGAACCTCAAATTTAGACCTGAAGTGGTAAAAAGAAGGAATTAAATTAAGAAAGGTCCAGAATTGAGATTTGGATCAATGTTTGGATCCAAAGAAAGTTCTGTTGTCGATCAGGGTCTAGAATGTAGAGCTGTAATTTGGATCTATTCCCTGTCTTTGAGAATGGAGTTGCGGATTCGGATCTTGGGGCTTTTGGACATGGAACTGTGATTTGGATCTAAGGCTGTGTTTTCGACCCATAACTATTAGATCCAGATTTTGATCTAGGGAGCTTTATATCCAAATCCATATCCGAAACAGACTCCTAAATCCGAACCAGATCCAAATTGCTGCTCTAAACCTCTAGATTTAAATCCATCCGACCCCAAATAAAAAACAACCCAAAACCAAATCCAGACAAAAAATGAATCCAAATTCTAAAACAGGAACTCGATCCAATTCAAGCCCGATCTAGACTCAAGATCCTAAGATCCAAGTTCTAAAAATACCCGATCTAGACACAAGACTCAAAATCGAGATCCATATGTAGTTCAGTTTGGATTCGGATATGAACCTCAAATTTAGTTTGAATTAAGGCAAAATGAAGGAATTAAATTAAGAAATGTCCAGAATTGAGATTTGGATCAACGTCAGGATCTAACTTCTGTTATGGATCGGGTATTAGAATGTAGAGCTGTAATTTGGATCTATTTCCCGTTTTTGAGAATGGAGTAAAATTTGGATCTAAGGCTCTTGGACATGGAACTGAGAATTGGATCCAGATTATATACCCATAACTCGTAATCAGATCCAGATTTGGATCTAGGGAGTCCTAGATCCAAATCCATACCGAAAACAGATCCACAAATCCAAACCAGATCCAAATTTCAGCTATAAAATAAGCTCTAGATTCAATCCATCCGAATAGGCCCGGATCAAAAACAGATCCTTAAACCGAAAACCAAATGCAAATAAAAAATGGATCCAAGTTCTAAAACTGGAACACGATCCAATTCAAACTCGAACTAGACTCAAGATCCAAAATCTAGATGATAGTTCGGATTAGATTTGGATATGAAAAATTTAGATTTAAAGGTCTAGAATAGAGAATTGGATCAATGTCTGGGATCTAAAGTTCTGTTGTGGATCAGGTTCTAGAACGTAGATCCGTAATTTGGATCTATTCCCTGTGTTTGAGAATGGAGCTTTGGATCTAGGTCTTTTGGACATGGAACTAAGATTTGGATCTACGGCTGTGTCATTGACCCATAATTCGTAATTAGATCCAGATTTGGATCTATAGAACTTTTATAATCCATATCCAAAACAGATCCATAAATCCAAACCAGATCCAAATTACAGCTCTAGATTCAAATCCATCCAAATAGCCCCGGATCAAAAATATATCCTTAAACCCAACCAAAATATGGATCCAAATTCTAAAACTGGGTCCACAATATTCAATTCCGGCTTGGGTCTGGATCAGTTTTGAATTGGATTTAAGGCCCAAATTGGGTCAAGGGATCTTTGCCGGATTTGAATATGTTGTGAATCCGATCTATATTTTATTGTAATTATGAGTTCTGGACCTAGAACTGAAACCACAACTCCATGTCCAAATGTAGATCCAAATACCAGCCCCATATCCAAAGCAGATCCAAATTACGGTTCAACATTCGAAAAATCGGATCCACAATGATCCAAATTTTAATTCTAAACTTGCTTGAGCCCCTTCAATCCAATTCAAACTAGACGCAAGATCCAAAGTCTAGATCTGGTATCATTGTGTGGCTGACCGCTCCAGACTCAAATTTGGATTTGAATTCTGGTAAAAAAGGAATTAAATTAAGAAAGGTCCAGAATTGAGATTTGGATCAACGCCTGGATCTAATGTTCAGCTGTAATTTGGATCTATTCCCCGTTTTTGAGAATGAAGTTAGGATTTGGATCTAGGGCTTGTGCATGTTACTGAGATTTGGATCTAGGGCTTGTGCATGGAACTGAGATTTGGATCTAAGGCTGTGTTATGGACCCATAATTCGTTAGATCCAGATTAGCGTTAGACCAAATCCAAACCAGATCCAAATTACAGTTCTAAAATACAGCTCTAGATTCAAATCCATCCGAATAGCCCCCGATCAAAAACAGATCCTTAAACCCAAAACCGAAATCCAGCTGAAAAATGGATCCACAAATCTAGATCGATATATGGTCCTCAAATTTAGATTTGAATCCTGGTAAAGAGGAGTTAAACCAACGCTTGGATCTATTTATATGACCCATAACTCGTTATTATATCCAGATTTTGATCTACGAAGCTTTAGATCCAAATCTTCATCCAAAACAAAACCCTAAATCCAAACCAAATCCAGCTCAAATTTAGATTTGAATTCTGGTGAAAGGGAATTAAATTAAGAAAGGTCCAGACTTGAGATTTAGGATCAAGGCCTGGATCTAAAGTTCTGTTGTGGATCAGGTTCTAGAATGGAGTTGAGATTTGGATCTAGGGCTTTTTTGGACATGGAACTGATATTTGGATCTAGGATGTGTTATGGACCCATAACTCGTAATTAGGTTCAGATTTTGATCTAGGGACCTTTAGATCCAAATCCATTTCCAAATTACTGTTATAAAATGCAGCTCTAGATTCAAATCCATCCAAATAGCCCCGGATAAAAAACATATCCGTAAACCCAAACCAAATCCAGACAAAATATGGATCCAAATTCTAAAACTGGGTCCACAATGCCAGAACTCAAGATTCAAAATCTAGATCCATAGAATAGTTCGGCTTGGGTCTGGGATCTGCTTTGGATCTGGATTTGAATATTTTGTGAATCCGGTTTTAGAATTTGGATTTGGATATGGATCTATTTTTGGGCATGGACCTAAAACTGAAAGCACAACTCCATATCCAAAACGGGACCCAAAAACCAGCCCCATATCCAAAGCACTAAGTCCCTAGGTCCAAACCAGATCCACATTACAGCTCTACATTCTAAAATCGGATCGACAATGATCCAAATTTTAATTAAACTTATTTGAGCCCAATTTGTGCCTTCAATCCAATTTCAAGCTTGATACAGACCCAAGACTCAATCAAACCGAGTCCAGTGCCGTTTTGGGGTAAATCTGCACCTGCACACACATGATGTTGACATAATAATATAGATAATAACAGATAAACTATCGAAATGCAATAATAAGAAAACGGGAAAAAAATATGGTAAGCACCAACAAAAGTATCATCAAACAAGCATTGTCATCAAAAGTATCATCAAATGAAATATCAAAGAGAAAAATTATGAAAAGTTGACACTTGTAAGCCACAATTCACATTAATTGGTTCCAAATAAAGCTATCAAAGCAAAAAAGGAAGAAAGAAGAAAAAAAGCCCAAACAAGCTGACTGTATTAAGTTAGGTTTTAAAAATTGAAATTAAATATACCACTATGTCCCAACTGATTGGTGGTAAAATCAACTAGTTTTTCAGTTTTGACCATGAGAGAGAGAGAGAGAAAGAGAGATTTTAATTGAATTCTATAAAATGTATTGTTAAAATGTAAAATATAATTCTGAAAATGCTGATTTTACTTCAACATCAAAACTCCTTTAGCTGTAATTACTTATGAAAAAAGTAAATATGTGTGATTTTTTTACTGCATTATATATCTTAATCTTAAAATAACCCCATGTTATACTCATTTTTAATATCAATTATGGTTAACAGTGTGCTTAAGGTCTCCTAATTCAGACTTTCAACTCTTAGAAGTGTTCATGGACAATAATAACAAGAAGCTCCTATGCCAGATTAGAAACAAGCATTGTCATCAAAATGAGTTAATTATGATACTAAAATCATATCATAACATAGTTTTAACAGCCAAATGATACTTATAAATTAATTTGTAATTTGATGAATAAATTGATACGAGATATGATGTCTAAATGACGCATACATGCAAGATATCAAATATAATAACCAAAAACAATGACAGGAACTGTCTATGACACTTTTATGAATTCTTTTTATCGGTGAAGGTATGCACGTTCAATTATCAATAAAAAGCCTACTATAAAAAGGGAAAGTTGTGTATGGTTGGAAACCATGTACAATTTTGGAGGAAACTGTTAACTTTGGATGTGCTTGAATGAATATATGAGATCAAACCCAATCCAGATACACATGCACATATTATTTGGGTAAAATCATAGCAACAAATATTGCTATCTGGCTTTTATTAGCAAGGTTTTTCTTGGGCATTTTTGGGCAAAGTTGCTCACTTTTTTTTTGGAAAACCTCAGAAAATTATCGGAGTATTTAAAATTTTTTAAAAAATCAAAATGTAAGATAAAAATACAATAAATGAGAAACTAATAAGACATTAAAAAACATCGAATTAAAATAATAAAAATTGTATTACATCTAGGAAGCCACGTTAAGTACCCCGAACAAGGAAATAAAACTATGGAACAAAAGTTGAAAAAAATAAAAACAAATAATAACAAATGAAAAATCGTGAGTCACATTAAAATTGTGATAAATTAAATTTCAAGTTTTTTTCAAAGTATCCTGATTTTTTTCTTTTTTTGTTAATATCACGATATTTTTCAAAAATATCATGATACTTGTGGGACTTATCAATCTGTCCATAGATTACTCGGACTTCACATGGCCTATGCCAGATTGACCATATTCTGTCTGAAGCAGTGAACCTATTTGGAGTACCAAAAAAGCCTCTGTAGTTTATGCATGAACAAGGATTTCTTTACTTCCCCACTTAGCTACTCTACATTGCAGGGTAGATTCTGGTAGGAAAGTTGTTCCATACTTTTATCTGAACTACTTAGTTTCCTTTGCAGTCCTAGGCTGGTTCTTCTTTCTATCAGTGACTGTAAGAATACTAGCACTATGACACTGCTACCAAAAATTATTTTTGACCTACATTTTGTATGATCACATAGACAAAAGAAAGATCTGGTTTATAATTTAACATAGACCTTAGTTAGAACATAATTCAATAGAACAAGTAATCCAAATACTCCCAAACTTTTACCCTCCAAGAGGCACACATACATGCATGCATTCTTTGTGCATTTCTACAGTGCACAATTATGACATCTGAATATGTTAAATAAAGCTGAAAGAGAACTTACACTATTTGGCTTGTTAGCATAGCCTCCATGTTTAAGGGCAACATCATCCTTCACAGGAGAGTTGGTCCCACGAACATTTCCACCTGTTTTCTTCTCATCTCTTGCCTTGTTGAAGATCACAGTGAACCCCTCAGCTGATGCAGGGTCATTGACATCCCATTCTCCAAACTTGGGCAAGGGCCGACCTGTGTCCTGATGCAATCAGTATATAAAATGAGTTCTCAGTTCTCACCTAAAAATCATCTCTGTATAGAAAGCAAACAACTAAGAGATGTAGACAAACAGCTACGCTTTCCTCTGTTCCACAGTGGGTGCCGATGCACCTTAACCTCTCACCATATTCTTACAAACATAACAAGAGAAAAAAATGTCAGGAAAAGAGACTTCTGTTTCGTTATTTAGAATCAATAATAAATTGTACCAAATTTCTGTTCTTTCCTTCATCAAGAATATTGCATGAGCAAATTCACAAAGGTGAGTTCCTGAATTACTTGCTAACATCATTGTCACAAATACCATTTCGCATGTTTGCATCAGCAACAGATTTCGCTGGAATCAACTAAAAAGGATTTTTTTTTTTTTTTCTAGAAAATCTCAGGAGTCCAAGATAGACTTTCTGCTAATTTTCATACAAAAATGATATTCAGAAATAGTTCTTTAAACTCTAAAATGGAAAAAAATGAAAATAAAGCTTAAGATGTATCGAAGAATGTTTTGATATAAAAAGGAACAAGAAATCTAACAAAATTGATCACAGTATTCATTTCAAATGTGGGATAAATTCCCATTTTTTAGTTTCACCAGTTTTTTTGGTGTTATTGTCATAATAACTTGAAAACATTGCAGTCTTTATGTCAATAGTAAGACACATCTAAGATTCATTTTCTTCTCCTCTTTGATTAGATGTCGCATAAGTGAAGCGACTTGTATAGAGAGGTTTGAGATGATGATGCAGAGTTTCATCTCTTGCAGCTGAAGCAAAAATGCCCATTTCAGTTCCTGATTATTGCGATCCAGAAAGCAAGAACTACAGAAAAAGGAAACTGTACAGATTACAAAGCAAAAAAGTCATCGTAGTATTTCAACCATGTTAAGATGAACAGGCAGCTCTGTGTTTGAACACTTCTTTGACATGAACAGGCACAGGAAATAGAACAATTAAAAGGTTCAGGTTAAAGTCACACTATGTATTAAGAATTTACGAAGTCCAAATGGAACTGATCGCCTTGATCCAAAACGATTAAAGCAATCACATTTGGCCATATCAGTAGGCGTTCTCTGCATCATTTTTTCACCAAAATGAATAAAAGCCAGATAAGAAATAATGCTAAATCTTCCCAGAGGTAGTTCCATACCATTGGCTAATAAAAACTGGAATGGTATATTTTAACAGCTAATACCTAGCAACCACAAAAATCTCATATTAACAAGGAGCCCATTACTGAAATAAGAACTCTCAGCCTTGAAAAATTTTTAAAAAAGAAAGAAAAGTATGGTAGGAACTACATGTTAGATGAAGTTTGACAGGATAAAGAACTGTTCCACCGACCAAGTTCTTAGAAATTACCATAACCTTTATATATGCACTTGATGTACGTGAACCAAAATAGAATAAAGCTCCAAGAGTGGCCACCGCTGAAAGTGGGGGACATACCAGACGCCATTAGATGAATATTTATGACCATTTCCCTCTTCCCAATTAGAGCTTGTAAAGGTCCAACTTTCTTTAACTAAGGATCTGTGCCCTTTCGCACTTCAGTTGACATTTTTGAATGTCTGAAATTATAGCAGAACAGAATTTTGCAGACAGGGATGCCCCAATGATGCGACTCCAGTTCTCTTCCTATCTGCACTAAATTTGCCAATTTATCAGCAAAGACCACAGAGCCATAAGATTATTAACAAATTAACATAATACCTACAATGAAAGCAACACTACAAACAGACAAGAGAAAGAGAGAAATAACCAACGTTTGTCTCCTGTAAATAGACAAGAGAAAGAGAAACAAGGTTACGTTGAGCCGTTGAAGCCTTGCTAGTATATCTTCCATGAAATAAATCCCATAACCTCAAAAAAGTTATCTGGTTATGATCCATCAATTATCCCGTGAGATTATTAATAAATTAACACAATACCTACAAGGCTAAATGCGACGCTACCAAGGACGAGAAAGAGAGAGATAACCGACCTCGTCTCGTGAAAACTTCAAATTGAAAGCCATCAGAACCAAATAAGGGAAACAAGGATAGCATTTGACCCTTGCTGGTATATATTCCATGAAAAAAACCCTGAAACCCCATAAAACAAATCTGACTCCTGATCCATCAATTTTCCTAAGAGATTGAGGTAGATAACCGACATTGTCGCCTGCAACTCTCATAGATTGAGACCACTACAACAAAAAGGGCCATTAATCACAGTTAAAAGCATGGCTAATAGACCCAAAAACTGTCGGACCTTTCTTGTGGCTGTTAATTAAGGAAGTCTCTCCCTTTAACCATTCCGTAATGTTCGCCCCATGAATAAATCCACCGGCATTCTTGAGGCTGGCCGAGAAGAAATCTACAAGCGAGAAAACGATATTGCTTCCAATCTGGTGGTCTAGGATAAGATCGTGTTCGAGTGGGGGGAGGCGCCTCTGTTTGCTCTGTGCTTCATGTGCTTCATCAACAGATGAGGGAATCAAGTGGAGGAAAGGAGTCCTGGCCCTCTTCTACTCCTTATCGACAAGCATTGACGCTCTGCTGGTATATCTCCCATGAAATACATCAAGAAACACCAAGAAATGAATCTAGCTCAGGATCCCTCAAGCACGAGCAAACTGAAGGAAGTAAAAGAGAATCGAGAATAGGCATTGACGCTCTGCTGGTATATCTCCCATTAAATATATCGAGAAACACCAAGAAAGAAATCTAGCTCAGGATCCCTCAAGCACGAGTAAACTGAAGGAAGCAAAAGAAAATCGAGAATAGGCATTGACGCTCTGCTGGTATATCTCCCATGAAATACATCCAGAAACACCAAGAAAGGAATCTAGCTCAGGATCCCTCAAGCACGAGCAAACTCAAAGAAGTAAAAGAGAATCGAGAATAAGCATTGACGCTCTGCTGGTATATCTCCCATGAAATACATCAAGAAACACCAAGAAATGAATCTAGCTCAGGATCCCTCAAGCACGAGCAAACTGAAGGAAGTAAAAGAGAATCGAGAATAGGCATTGACGCTCTGCTGGTATATCTCCCATGAAATACATCAAGAAACACCAAGAAAGGAATCTAGCTCAGGATCCCTCAATTCTCCCATGAGATTATGAATAATATGGCAAAATATCTACAAAGAACAGAACACTCATATGGATAAGAGAGCAAGAGATGACCGATTGAAGCCCACCAACATGGTGAACAAAGTAATAGAAACAACAATGGCATTGAAGACGTACTGGTATCTGCATATGAGCCATGAGACGCTGGAGACACCCGATGCCCCTATGTCCGCGAGCTCGCTACCGGATGAAACTGGCAGCGGTGGCCGCCATTATTCTCTGCACATACTCTGTCATTCCCAAATGAGATCCCGTCTGCGCACACTGGGGGGAGGGGGGAGAGAGAGAGAGAGAGAGAGACGCAGGTCGGCGCACATTTGATCAAATTGGTGAATGGCCTCCATTTGAATTCCAACGGCTCTATAGTCGTGCCATTCGAAGAACTTACTACCTCCACGACTCCACGTGCTTTGGTGGTTAAAATTTAGTTATTTAACAGTAACAGATCCAAAACACATCCAATAGATCCAAAGTAGTAAATCAGGAAAAGAACTTTGTGTGCCCATTTTTCTCATTTCATATCGGTGCACATTAAAATTTTAAAAACTTTATAGCTAGTGCTTCTTAGTCAGAATTTTCTAATTCTGCTCCTGAAACTGGGCAGAGTTAAACATCACCTGCAAAGCATATTGATTGAAACATTAACTCATTAAAAATTAACTTTTGCACAAAGGAAACTAACATTGGAATTTTCGTTCCAATTCAAGTTTGAGGTGGAACTGTGTTTAAAATTTTAATTATAGGATAAAAATTCAAGGTCGTCCTTAGTATACTTCCACATCCTAAATCATTTTCTTGCTTGCAATTGTATATTTCTGGCAATATCCTGCATGTAATTTGGAATGAAATTAGACAGATTCTTGCCAGTCTGAATGCCCACAGAATTGGTTTGTAGTTTTCCAGCTCTTAACCGACAGTCATGTATTAGTTAATTTCCTGTCAAGGTTATATTCTATTCAAATCCGTATATATATATATATATATACTCTCGCACACACTAACCCAATTTTTTTTTTTAACTTGACACATCCCGCACTGGCAGTAGCACCCACATCCCACACTTATGTCCTTCAACGTTAAAAAGATTTCATAAAACTGTCCCATATAGTTCCAGTCATTTTTTTAAGTTATTATATTTGATATCCTGCATGTATGTGTCATTTAGACACCATATCTAGTGTCAATGTATTCATCAAATTACAAACTAATTAATAAGTGTCATTGGGTTGTTAAAACTATGTTATGACATGATTTTAATTAACTCACGTTGATGATAATGCCTGTTTCTAATCTGGCATAGGAGCTTCTTGTTATTGTCCATTGAACACTTCTAAGAGTTGAAAGTCTGAATTAGCAAATGAGGAGACCATAAGCTCCTTATTAACCATAATTGATATTAAAAATGAGAATAACGTGGGGTTATTTTAAAATTATAGATATATAATGCAGTAAAAAATCCCACATATTTTACATTTTACACAATACATTTTCAAGAATTCAATTGAACTCTCTTTCTCTCTCACACACACACACACACTCCCTCCAATGGTCAAAACTGAATAACTAGTTGATTTGATCATCAATCAGTTGTCAGTCGAAAAAGAAACAAATATGTGGAGAACTGGAGCTAAAATAAAACTAGGATGTAAAAAAAAGACAGAATGAGAAAAATCAACCATTGAGGCAAAAGTTATATTGAAATACTGGATCGAAAGAAACCCATCCATTTGTTTGGGCATTTATTATTATTTATTTATTATTAATTTGTTTAATTTATTCATTTTTGCCAACTTATAACTAATATTTATTTAATATGCAACCCGAGCTTGGCCACTTTATTTCCGGATGAAACAGTGAAAGAAGAGGTCCACAAGAATTTTTGCATCGGTCCATTTAACATGTCGATGAACGTGGGCAGTGTTAAGTTTTAACCACCAAAGCACGTGGAGTCGTGGAGGCAGTACGTTTGGCGAATGGCACGTTTGGAGAGCCGTTGGAAGTCAAATGGAGGCCATTCACCCAATTTGATCATATGTGCGCCGACCTACTGTTTCTCTCTCTACCCCCCGCCCTCCCCCCAGTGTGCGGAGAAGGGCCCTCATTTGGGAATGACAGAGTATGTGCAGAGAGTAATGGTGGCCGCCGCTGCCAGTTTCATCCGGTAGCGAGGATCGGAAGGAGTGGAACCATAATCTCGTGGACATAGGGGCGTGGGGTGTCTCCAGCGTCTCATGTCTCATATGCAGATACCAGCTTGGGTTCAATGTCATCGTTGCTTCTCTTACACCACTTTGGTGGGCTTCAATTTTAGCGATTTGCAGAAGACAAGGTCGGTCATCTCTTGCTCTCTTATCCATATGGCATTGTTGCGTTCTTTGTAGATATTTTGTTATATTATTCATAATCTCAGGGGAGAATTGAGGGATCCTGAGTCAGATTCCTTTCTTGGTGTTTCTGGATGTATTTCATGGGAGATACACCAGCAGAGCGTCAATGCCTATTCTCGATTCTCTTTTACTTCGTTCAGCTTGCTCGTGGGTCGACTACAATAAAAGATAGCTTCTGCCACTATCAATCCCATGGAAAGGTCTGTGGTGGATAAAATGGTGAAAGTCGTTCGTCTTCTAGCTGAAGACTTGTATACGATAATAAGAGGCAAATATTTTCAAGGGAGAGAGAGAGAGGGATCGGCATTTGTGATGCCGTGAATGTGCATCGCCTTTCCGTCTTCCCTCGTTCTGCAGCCTTCTAACATGATGAGGTTCTTGTCGATGAGAAGCAGTACAAAAGAGCCAGGACTCCTTTCCTCCACTTGATTCCCTCATCGATCGATGAAGTAGAGAGCAAACAGAGGCATCTCCCCTACTAGACCACGAGATCGGAACCAATATCGTTTTCTCGCTTGTTAAGCATGAAAGTAAGTGTATGCATTTAGGATAAAGATCATTGTACTTGAGCTTTTTCAAGGGAAATTCGCATAGTGATCAGAGGGCACATAAAATCTTCTCGTACCCTGCACATAAAGAATGATTGCATCAAATGTCAATTTGTGAATACAAATGCGACAGATGTATACAAAGGTCATACAGTCAAATGTCTGCAATTTTTTTGAACAGCTGAAAGCCTGAAATGCCGTTGTGACACTTTCATATCAACAACAAATTCTGTTATCGTGAAAAGATGAAGAACTTATGTGTTAAAATTTTGTGAATAAAACTTCATTCAGGCTTATGCTTAGCTTTCGTAAATGTTTATGTACAATTTGTGCTTTAACAGTTTGAGTTTGAGTTCTTGTGTTTAAGAAGTTGGATTTTTTTTGCTTATCAAGTGGTTTTAGTTGGCCGAAATAATGGGAATAAGATCAGGGCCATCAGGCCCTTTCAGATAGTTGTAATCCAGTGCAGATATTATTATAGTCCTAAGCTGGTCCCTCCATTTCTGTCGTGCTGGTACTTCAGCAACAACTAACTGTAGCAAACCATGTCCTTGTCATCCAAGGTGGTAGCATTGGGTGTTGGGATTTCTTTTCATCTGAAATTGAGTTTCCTTGCCATGGTCTTTGGAAGTGAAGAAATAAAATTTTACTTTTGAGTTTTTTTTTTTCGTATGCGATTCATTTAACCGGATAACCTTTTGTTTTTGCAGCAAGGTTTGATGAATGTTCAAAACCATGTCATCGGTCGTAGTTCACTGGTAAGGATTCCACGCATTATATACTTCAATTTTATGATCTGAAACCATCTATAGTGCAGCTACACCTGCCCTTTTTTATGTTGTTCTCAAGGCAACTTTTTTTGGCAACTTAAAAATTTGAATGAACGAACTTCTTGTGGGTCATAATTATGATATTGCAAGAACCTATGAAGTACTTGAATCACCAAAATATATTTCAGAAATATGACAGAGAAAATATGGATTCACACCCCCATGGGTACCAAGGTGCAGTGTATTTGTTTTATAATAGCGTAAGTTGCTCATAGAACAAATGCAATAATAATACCCGTCAGAAAGCATATTTTACTTATACCCACAAATATTGTGATATTTTTGAAGATATCGTGATATTAACAAAAGTGGAAAAAAGAGAGAAAAAGTCAGGATATTTTGAAAATTCTTAAAAATTTATTTATCACAATTTTAATGTGATTTTTCATGCTTTTCATTTGTTTTTATTTTTTGCAACTTTTGTTCCATTGTTTTATTTCCTTGTTCTGGGTATTTAACGTGGCTTCCTAGATGCAATACAATGCTTATTATTTTTATCATTTTAAATCAATGTTTTTTAATGTCTTATTAGTTTCTCATTTATTGTATTTTTATCTAACATTATGATATTTTAATTTTTTTAAAAACTCTGCTATTTTTTATGAGATTTTTCAAAAAAAAAAAAATCATTCTTCGAACTTCTGTTCGAAGAATGAACAGAAGTAGTTCGTTCAACATGAACTGCAGCGGTTCATATTTGTTGAGCGTTGTAAGTAACATGAATCCAAGATGTGCAAAATGGACCCTGCTACAATGGCCACAAGTAGATGAAGACGTCAATGAACTTCAAGTCAAAGCAACCACCAATTTCTTAATTTTGGGAACCAGCAAAAAGGCACCCAACTAACCACCTTAGCAGTAGAAGGACTAGAATCCTCGCTCTGCTACCGTAATAACGTCACTCTCCAGGCATGTCACATTGACTGCAGCAGAAAAACAAGCACAATTAACTTCAATATTGGGCTGCTAAAAAAGAATATCACTTACACATCACCGCATGACGTTCCCTACAGCCATTGGTTTCTTTTATGAGTGAAAAAGATGAAGGTTTTTTCATGATGATTCCAGATCACACACAACTTAGAATCTTATGACCATTTTCCAAGTCTACATTGAAAAAATTCTGATAAATTATTCACAAAAAAAATCTGAACTCATCTGAGAACTTGAGTCTATCAACAACCATCAGCCATCAAGTTTTCCCATCGAAAGATCATATAATAGTTTATTTAGCCTGCAAGAGTGGTACAATAGAAACATTTAGAATTGACGAGGATGCAAATAGAGAAAAACATAGCAAGGTAGAAGTAAAACCTTTCCTTGATTGAACTTCAATCACCATTATGTTAACAAATGTAGCTAATTTCACCATCCAGTTCCAGAATGAGGAGACCAGAATTAAACACTTGTATCTCTTGACTGGATAATCTTCCTGCAGTGCCTCAAATCATTCAATGCTGTCCATGCATAAAGCAAATCCTTATCCAGATCATTGCTTCTTCCTTCATAGGAAATCAGACCTCTGCTTTCCATATCCATCAAAAGTATTTCCCCCTTAACATGATTATCCTCCTTTGAGATAGCGTCAATAAGTGAAATATAGGTTGTGATGTTAGGCCAAAGTTTCATCTGTTTCATCTCGTCATACAAATCAAAAGCCACAGAAACCTGGCCCTTCTTACAGAAGCCTGAGATAAGAACATTATAGGTAACAACATCAAGTTTCATGCCATATTCTGTCATCATCTCATGCAATCTAAGAGCATCATAAAGCTTGGCTTGTTTACAGAGTCGATCGACCAGAGTAGTAAAAGTGGCGATTGTAGGAACTAACCCACTTTGAAGCATATTACAGAAGAGCACTACCGCTTCTTCAAGTTTTCCACTCTTGCAAAGGCCTCTAACCACAGCACTTTCTGCTACCTCCTGAGGGACCAGTCCTATTTTTACCATTTGATCTCTCAATCTGAAAGCTTCTTTTACATCACCTATCCTGCATTTCCCATTAATCAATGTAATATAATGAGTATGCTTTGGAACAATTCCTCTCTCCAACATCACATATAAGATCTTACAAGCTTCCTGTATATCTCCCTTTCTATTAAAACCATCAATTATAGAACTGTAGATCGCTGCATCTGGAAAGACCCCAAATAAGATCATACAGTTCTCCAGGAGCATGGCATTCTTCATGTCACACTTCTCACAAAATTTGCTTATGAGCATGCTAAATATTGCTTGGTCAGGGATAATACCACCAAGAACCATCTTACGCAAGAATTTTAGTCCAATGTCCATCATGCCACTTTCACATAGACCACGAATGAGTCCATTATATGTTAAAAGATCAAGAATGAAACCAGAACGAATAATTTTATTGTAAAGACTGAAGGATCTTCTTATTAGGTTCTGTTTGGCATATCCATGCACAAGAATATTGTTGGTAATCATGGTTGGACACAAACCCATATTTCGCATTGACATGCATAATTTTTCTGCCACCTGAATTTTTCCAACCTTAGAGAATCCGTCAATTAGCACATTGAACACAATAGCATCAGGAAAAATTCCCTTTTCCAACATCTCCTCATACAAATAAACAGCTCCTTTCAGTTGCCGTGCCTTGAAGAAACCATCAATCAAACAAGTGTAGGTGATGACATTTGGAGATAATCCCCTTTCTTGCAAATGTTGAAAAAGAGCGACTGCTGGAAGTATCTTACCACAATGAACAGATGCATTAATAAGAATGTTGTATGAACAGATATCAGGAAATATACCATGTTCAACCATCTTCCTGTATAGACTTATGATCTCTTTCAATTTTCCTGCCTTAGACAGAGCATGCAGAAATATATTGTACATAACATTCTCAATTATAACAGCGTTCCTATTGCTTTTCTGAAAGAATTTAACAGCCTCCTTTAGATTTCCACCTTTACAGAGGCCTTTTAGTAGAATCCCATTACTGAATATGCTAGGTAAGCTTCCCTGCTTCACCATGTTATCATGAACCGCAAGTGCACTTAGTACATCACCTTTGCTGCAATAACCATTCATCATACAATCGAATGTAACAACATTACGTCTCAAGCCAATTCTAGTCATATGTTGCATAAACTCTTCAGCTTCCTGCAACTTTCCACTTCGACAAAGTGCACCTAAAAGCATATTGCATGTGACCAAATCACCAACATGACCGCTTCTATTCATTTCAGCATACACCTTCATTGATTCAATTACTTTCCCCAGTTTACAGTATGTGGAGATTAAGGTTGCATATACAACTCTATTTGGGGCAATTCCATCTTTCTGCATCCTACAGAGTACTTCCTCCGCCGAGCATGACCTGCCTAACTTACGACATCCATTTATTATAGCAGAATAGGTGATCACATCAGGCTCGATGCCACGATCCAGCATCTGATAGAGCAACTGTACAGCTTTGTGCAAGTTGCCTCGCTTGCAAAGGCCATCAACTAGACTCGTGTATATTACATGCCCAGCATATAGGCCTTTTCTTTCCAGTCTCTCAAACATACCTGTGGCAGCTTCCAAATTGCCAACTTTGCATAGCCCATTTATAATAGCACCATAGCTTATTTCATTAGCATCAAGTCCAACCTCCTCCATTTTGTCCAAAAGTTTAAGCGCTTTTTTTATTTCTCCACTGCGACAGAATCCATCAATCAATATGTTGTAACTGACATGGTTTGGGATTACACCAAAATGCAACATTTCGTTTAACACTTGAAGTGCAGCACTAATATTCCCTGTAACTAACTTGATTAAGAGCGACGTGCCTCCTCCTCATTCTCTTTAGAACTAAATAAGCTTCTATGGTTCGATTGCTTCTACACAAACTGTTAATGAGTATATTATACAAACAACTATCCGGCTTAATACCTTTGGTTAGCATTTCATCAAGGAGCTTCATTGCCTTCTTAAATTTCCCTCCATTGCAGTAGCAATCAATCAATGTATTATATGTGACAATGGTTGGACTGTAACCTAACTCCTCCATTTTCTTAATAAAATACCCTGCCTTTCTAAGTTTCCGCTCCGCACAAAGTGCATTAAGAACGATATTCATCGTCCCAATGTTGGGACTGATACCAGACGCCAAAATTTCCTTGAAGAACAACCATACGGATGTCATTCTACCTTTCTCCATGATCCCTGAGAGAATGTCATTACAAGAGTAAATTGATGCAGTAAATTTTCTCTTCTTCATCATCCTGAAAACCTCTAGAGCATCTTTAACCAACCCCTCCTGCACGTACACCCTGATCAAAAGATCAAAAACAGACGGGTTCGAACTACATAGACGATATGTGCACATCAAGTCACAAAAAATCAGTCGAGATTCGGTTCCCATCTTCACCAACTGCTTCAAGACGCCACTGGCGTAGTCATACATTCTGGCCTTCACCAAGACATGGGCAGTGGTGCAGAAGCAAAAGGAGCTAATTCCAGCAATTTCTTCTTGCTTGTAGACCCAATTAAGGTACTTAAGCGCAAGTTTACCATGAATAACCCTGAGCGGCCTCAAACTGTATTTCATTTGGTTCAGGGATTCCCATCTATGGATGGTGAGTATAGTGTAAATGCTACTTTCAATACCTTGGTCTTCTTAGCCGCAGTTTTACACATACCAACAAAGTAAAGAAACCAAAGAAGAAAGACAAACACAATAAACCGACCGAGTTAGTTTCACTATAAAATAAAGAACAGAAATTTATTGGAAAGGACGGGCACCTGTGTTCGATTTTTCCTTTGCTTCTCTACAAATCTTCGACCATGACGCTATTCTACGTGAGGGCGCCGTCCCAAAGTTGATATTTGCATGAAAATTTGAAATTTTGCCACAAACTAGCCATAACCTAAATGTTGGTCTCTTGGAACTTATTGAATACATATTCTGGACTCTGAAAGTTGCTCTAACATGTGGAACATAGTGACGATTTTCTGAACTCAAGAGACCTCAAAAGAAACTCTGTACAAAACGAATGAAAAACACCCAGTAGGAATTTCACCAGTGCAGAGGATTACGAGAAAACCCTTGGAAGAAGAAACATCAAAACATTCTATAAAGTTAGCGTTTTGCCGGAACCATAACTTTGCCTCTACTTCGTAATTTCGACAAAAGCGACTTCTTTTTGGTGCGGAAGCCTGAGTTTCCGCGTATTTGTGTGCATACGCTATGGAGGAGAAGCAGGGGTCGAGCTTAAGCGGAGGGGGAGGAGGAGGAAAGAGCACGAAGGAGCTGGCGATGGAAGGACAGAAGCTTCTGGAGGAGACCGTTCAGGCAGCCCACCAGATCTTGACGGCCATGAACGAGGAGCTCTGCAATCCGGCGCTCTGGGCAACTGCATCGTCGGCGCAGTCTGGTGCCGAGCAGCATGATGGACCGCACCAGGCGGAGCCAGGGGGAGGGGCCCTTGAGGAGGCGCGTTTCCGCTACAAATCGACGGTGACTGCTCTCAGGGCCTTGATCAGTGCCATTACTAACTCTCAATCGGTAAGCTCGACTATCTGAGTTGGTTTTTCACTTCACTTTTATTGTTTTCTCTCGATTCCTTTCGTCGTGGACTTGTGGGAGGAAGAATTTATATTCGATAATTTCTCGCGAAAACGCGTCAAATTTTGTGTGAGAAAGCAGTTGTTCTTGGTGGAAGGAGGTCAAATATCAAAAGCCAGGGAATTTTCATGTATGTTGACGTGAAGTTAAGCATTTGAACTTAAATTGCTGAAAATTGATTAGGCAGTCGGGCTTCGTTTTCAGGTTTTTGTGGTTCTGAGAAGGACGTAACGTAATGTAATGGTTTGTTTGACGGTTTTGGTGGCATTTACCGAGACAAATGCCTAAGGTGAATTGATAAAGGTAATTGGCTTTTTGTCAAGAATGAGTACTCAAAGTAATCAAAGGGAAGTGGGATCATTTAACAAGAAAACTTGAAAGGAAAATGTGAAACCGCAGGAGCCTTTTGTTGTGGTTGTATAGTTTGCTTAATTTTGTTGAAAAAAAAAACTTTGTATAGGTATATCATGCTTGCTTGAAATTGTGGGTTTCAGGCTTTCAGCCAATATCAGCTTTATCTAACCTCGCTAAGGGGTTAGGTTGGAGACGTTGAAATTGAAGAAAGTCGAAGGTTTACTACTTACGGCGTGTCTGATGGCATTTACTTTCCGTATTCTTTCCAGCCCCCGCATGCCTATAAAAATTGAAATGCCCCCGATCCTTTTTTTTTTTCCTCTTTTGCTTTTTGCACATGTTAATTCTCTTTGATTGTTTCTTGTTTGAAGTGAATAACATGATTTGTTTGCTCAATTTAGGGAGAACAGAATGAGGTAGGATCCATGATGGGTACCTCGGAGGCCAAATCTGATCCAATGGAAATTAAGAAACTTGAAGAGCGTGTTGTGGAGTTGAAAAAGGTATTATTAATGCAATTTGAAACTTCTACCCTAGGTCGATGGTTCATATCTGCTGTCTCTGCAATATTTTTGAATCTGTCATGGATTGATGTCTTTCCTAATTAAATTATGAAAAAACGCAGTACCATAAGGAATCATGAGTTCTTTTAGCTTGAGTCAGTAAATTTAGGACAATAGAGCTGAAAATATTGAGTGGTAGATCTAAGCCCTGAGCATGTGGAAGCAAAAACTCGTGTGCTGTGTATGGAAAGGGTGTTCTTGGTATCCCTGTCAGATGTGGAAAGAGTGCCTTTTGCTAGAAGTAGCATTGAAAAGCTACGAGTGTGCAAAGACTCTAAGTTGAGGCTGAGGAGAAAAAAGAAGTGTTTGTACAAAAAATCATATGAACTGAGAAGAGCCTCTTTACACTGAGAACAACCGGTTGTGAGCTGAATGGTACAGCCCAAGGTCCAGAACCCTGTTGCTAGCATGTTGAGTAGTCTTGCATTTAACAAGTTTTCATTGTGCTCATACTATTGTTTACACACCACCCAAATGTGGTTTCTCATGGATCAGTCAAATATCTTTTGTTGTTATCATTTATGATTTCCTGATGGAATTGACAAACTCTGCTTGTTCATTATATAACCACTTAACAATTTTTTTCAAGAACTTGTTCATTATATAACCACTTAACAAAATTTTTCAAGAACTTGTTGCTAATCTCAAGTTTGGTTCCTTGCAGGAGATTGCTATTAAGAACAGATATCTCGAAATTCTTATGGACCAGCTTCGGGAGCTTATTGGAGACATATCAATGTGGCAGAGCCCTTGTCCTGTGTGATCCACCTGTTGTTCTTGATCGTGCAAGCTGTGTGTCCTAAAGGAAATGCCCGTTTACCATGGAGGCCATGAAGAACAATACGATGACAATGGTACCTGATATTGAATCCTTTCTTGTGGAAATGAACTCGTGCATATTAGAAACAAGTCCACAGCTATTGTCATCAATGGAGAGGTCCAAGGATGTTACCAGGTCTGCATAAGAAGTCTCTGCAGTTCTCGTTGAATGGTTTATATACGCTACAAGCTTTCTTGTTGTCTATCTTAATATGGCAGGACATTGTGCTATTTGTAGCATGAAAACTTCTTTTGGCCTTCTTTTACAAATGTAAACTGTCAAGCTATTGATGATCCTGGTCTGCCATCTGATAAGTGAAGGAATGAGGTCAAATGTTCCAGTTCTGTCTTGTATTTTGGTTTCACTGAGGTGAAATTCTTGATGTCGTGATTAAATGATTTGTTGATAGCTTGTGAGGTAGTATTTTATGATGAAATGTGCATTTCTTGAGGGATCTTTCTGTTATCCTACCAGAAGTTGAGCAGTAACTTATGGAATTAGAAACAAAAAACTCCAGAATGTCAGAATTAGATTCCAATTACATTGACTTCCTCACGTGGGAACTTCACCTTACAGTTGTACTACATTCACATAATTGTATGTCGTAAAACATTCTTCGGTTACCTCAACGAAGAAGAGCCTGTAATTCCGAAAGGACCGAAAGTGAACCCGAAGTTGACACAGTCCAGCAGAGTCCCCTGTATAAAACAGTCTTTGATTGCCGATAGCTTGAGTGGAAGCTTCGCTACATCTAGCCTAGAGTTTCTGTAGTCCAAGTGTTCATTTTTTACTGGGGATGGATATCTCAAGCCCATGCAAGACCGTATTTCGTTGCTAAAGCCCTTCAGTTGAGCTCAAGTCCAAACTAATGTAGCCTTGATGCTTACAGATGTAAACTGGCTGTGTTAAGAAATTGGAAATCGGAGTTAGTTACTCAAATCCATAATCTTTTTTATTATTTGAAGATGTCTATGAAAATGGTGATCAGTAGACACGAATCCTTCAATTCCTCAGATAATGTTAAAATTGTCTGTTCTTATCTCCATTTTCGTCTCCACATTGGGGTTAGGTTTTTAATAGTTCTGTAAGAAAACTTTAGTCGTAAGGGCATTCCAATTTGCTTCTGGTTTTCAATAGGCATGTTGTTTTCCAATAGTGGATGAACATAGTATCTCATAATGTATATTGTTCTCTCTCATAATGTATATGCTAAAAAAATTAGGGCATATCCATGAAACATTTTAATATAAGTTTTACCAAAGTTGAATGTTTTAAAAAAAATAGGCTACCCACATAAGCAAAATTATCAATGCGTGCGTGCGTGTGTGTGTGTGAGAGAGAGAGAGGTTACCATGTTATTCATATGTAAGGCATCCAGATAGGCCTCTTCCATGGGAGAAGGCAGAACTCTGCTGCTCATCTCATCGAAACCTTCCATAATCACCTTCGTATTGTCCTCACCAATCCTCTCGGTGAGCTTCTGCCCGTCTGAATCCTCGCCAAGATAAAGCCCACCGCCAACGTCATTCTCCTTATCTTCGTCCCTGAATCGCTGCCCCCACTCACCCCGATCCCTTCTGCCACGAGCTCCACCTCTCGTCCCTCTACCTCTTCCTCTGAACCCCCTACCCCTCTCCCCCCTCCCCATTTCAGCCGGTCCACCTCTGCGGGCCATCCCGGTAGGCGACGATGGCCTCCTCGACGGCTCTCCGCGTGCCCTTCCTCGTGCCGGCGCTCCGCCACCTCGTCGCTGACGAAGATGCCGGTTCTCCTCTTCACCAACCGCAGGGCCGGGTAGCGGCCTAATCGGCTGCCCACGGCCGCCCCCCGCTAATCCAGAAGCTAGAGAAGAAGGCAGACCGGATTCTCCGGCCGCAGGAGGTGCAACGCGAAATTGAGTTTTCTTATCCGATTGGGGACCCGGGGATTCGACGTCATCTCGCCGGAAAAAGATGGGTTTCAAGGGACGGGCGCCGCCGGCTTCTTGTTGGGAAGGGGAGGCAGGATGGCCTCGGCTCCGCCCCTCACCTCACAAATAAATTTAAAAAAATTGCGTTTAAATTTTTTAAAAATTCATTTCTCCTATATAAAAATTTTGAAAAATAATATTTCTACCGTTGTCAAATTCTAAAACAATAATTTGGCACTCATGAAAATTTTATGGCTTTGCCCCTGCTTGCGCACACGGCACATCGCAGCTGCACACTTAAGTAATGCGTTAAACTAATGTGGCACACACCCAACCATCTACAACCATTGTTGTGCCTCTAGATTAAAAGTTGAAAAGCTTAAGCTTTGTTTTCACTTGGAACAAGGCTGATGCAATGAACTATCATCGAGCTACTTTCAACTTTGGTAAAACTTATATTAAAATGTTTCATGGATATGCCCTAATTTTTTTAGCATATACATTATGAGAGAGAACAATATACATTATGAGATACTATGTTCATCCACTAATGGAAAACAGCATGCCTAGTGAAAACCAGAAGCAAACTGGAATGCCCTTACGACTAAAGTTATATTACAGAACTATTAAAAACTTAACCCCAACGTGGAGACGAAAATGGAGATAAGAACAGACAATTTTAACATTATCTGAGGAATTGAAGGATTCGTGTCTACTGATCACCATTTTCATAGACATCTTCAAATAATAAAAAAGATTATGGATTTAAGTAACTAACTCCGATTTCCAATTTCTGAGCACAGCCAGTTTACATCTGTAAGCATCAGGGCTACATTAGTTTGGACTTGAGCTCAACTGAAGGGCTTTAGCAACGAAATACGGTCTTGCATGGGCTTGAGATATCCATCCCCAGTAAAAAATGAACACTTGGACTACAGAAACTCTAGGCTAGATGTAGCGGAGCTTCCACTCAAGCTATCGGCAATCAAAGACTGTTTTATACAGGGGACTCTGCTGGACTGTGTCAACTTCGGGTTCACTTTCGGTCCTTTCGGAATTACAGGCTCTTCTTCGTTGAGGTAACCGAAGAATGTTTTACGACATACAATTATCTGAATGTAGTACAACTGTAAGGTGAAGTTCCCACGTGAGGAAGTCAATGTAATTGGAATCTAATTCTGACATTCTGAAATTTTTTGTTTCTAATTCCATAAGTTACTGCTCAACTTCTGGTAGGATAACAGAAAGATCCCTCAAGAACTGGAACATTTGACCTCATTCCTTCACTTGTCAGATGGCAGACCAGGATCATCAATAGCTTGACAGTTTACATTTGTAAAAGAAGGCCAAAATAAGTTTTCATGCTACAAATAGCACAATGTCCTGCCATATTAAGATAGACAACAAGAAAGCTTGTAGCGTATATAAACCATTCAACGAGAACTGCAGAGACTTCTTATGCAGACCCGGTAACATCCTTGGACCTCTCCATTGATGACAACAGCTGTGGACTTGTTTCTAATATGCACGAGCTCATTTCCACAAGAAAGGATTCAATATCAGGTACCATTGTCATCGTATTGTTCTTCATGGCCTCCATGGTAAACGGGCATTTCCTTTAGGACACACAGCTTGCACGATCAAGAACAACAGGTGGATCACACAGGACAAGGGCTCTGCCACATTGATATGTCTCCAATAAGCTCCCGAAGCAGGTCCATAAGAATTTCGAGATATCTGTTCTTAATAGCAATCTCCTGCAAGGAACCAAACTTGAGATTAGCAACAAGTTCTTGAAAAATTTTGTTAAGTGGATATACAATGAACAAGTTCTTGAAAAAAATTGTTATGTGGTTATATAATGAACAAGCAGAGTTGTCAATTCCATCAGGAAATTATAAATGATAACAACAAAAGATATTTGACTGATCCATAAGAAACCACATTTGGGTGGTGTGTAAACAATAGTATGAGCACAATGAAAACTTGTTAAATGCAACTACTCAACATGCTAGCAAAAGGTTTTCAGGACCTTGGGCTGTACCATTCAGCTCACAACCGGTTGTTCTCAGTGTAAAGAGGCTCTTCTCAGTTCAAATGATTTTTTGTACAAACACTCCTTTTTTCTCCTCAGCCTCAACTTAGAGTCTTTGCACACTCGTAGCTTTTCAATGCTACTTCTAGCAAAAGGCACTCTTTCCACATCTGACAGGGATACCAAGAACACCCTTTCCATACACAGCACACGAGTTTTTGCTTCCACATGCTCAGGGCTTAGATCTACCACTCAATATTTTCAGCTCTATTGTCCTAAATTTACTGACTCAAGCTAAAAGAACTCATGATTCCTTATGGTACTGCGTTTTTTCATAATTTAATTAGGAAAGACGTCAATCCATGACAGATTCAAAAATATTGCAGAGACAGCA
Source organism: Nymphaea thermarum (assembly GCA_011799765.1). Classification (NCBI taxonomy): domain Eukaryota; kingdom Viridiplantae; phylum Streptophyta; class Magnoliopsida; order Nymphaeales; family Nymphaeaceae; genus Nymphaea; species Nymphaea thermarum. The sequence goes on along the minus strand of JAANDH010000003.1, from coordinate 1,102,642 downwards.
GATATGAACCATCGACCTAGTGTAGAAGTTTCAAATTGCATTAATAATACCTTTTTCAACTCCGCAACACGCTCTTCAAGTTTCTTAATTTCCATTGGATCAGATTTGGCCTCCGAGGTACCCATCATGGATCCTACCTCATTCTGTTCTGCCTAAATTGAGCAAACAAATCATGTTATTCACCTCAAACAAGAAACAATCAAAGAGAATTAACATGTGCAAAAAGCAAAAGAGAAAAAAAAAAAGATCGGGGGCATTTCAATTTTTATAGGCATGCGAGCGCTGGAAAGAATACGGAAAGTACATGCCATCAGACACGCCGTAAGTAGTAAACCTTCGACTTTCTTCAATTTCAACGTCTCCAACCTAACCCCTTAGCGAGGTTAGATAAAGCTGATATTGGTGAAAGCCTGAAACCCACAATTTCAAGCAAGCATGATATACAGAGTTTTTTTTCTTCAACAAAATTAAGCAAACTATACAACCACAACAAAAGGCTCCTGCGGTTTCACATTTTCCTTTCAAGTTTTCTTCTTAAATGATCCCACTTCCCTTTGATTATCGTTTTTAACTGAATTTACTTTGAGTACTCATTCTTGACAAAAAGCCAATTACCTTTATCAATTCACCTTAGGCATTTGTCTCGGTAAATGCCACCAAAACCGTCAAACAAACCATTACATTACGTTACGTCCTTCTAAGAACCACAAAAACCTGAAAACGAAGCCCGACTGCCTAATCAATTTTCAGCAATTTAAGTTCAAATGCTTAACTTCACGTCAACATACATGAAAATTCCTTGGCTTTTGATATTTGACCTCCTTCCACCAAGAACAACTGCTTTCTCACACAAAATTTGACGCGTTTTCGCGAGAAATTATCGAATATAAATTCTTCCTCCCACAAGTCGACGACGAAAGGAATCGAGAGAAAACAATAAAAGTGAAGTGAAAAACAAACTCAAATAGTCGAGCTTACCGATTGAGAGTTAGTAATGGCACTGATCAAGGCCCTGAGAGCAGTCACCGTCGATTTGTAGCGGAAACGCGCCTCCTCAAGGGCCCCTCCCCCTGGCTCCGCCTGGTGCGGTCCATCGTGCTGCTCGGCACCAGACTGCGCCGGCGATGCAGTTGCCCAGAGCGCCGGATTGCAGAGCTCCTCGTTCATGGCCGTCAAGATCTGGTGGGCTGCCTGAACGGTCTCCTCCAAAAGCTTCTGTCCTTCCATCGCCAGCTCCTTCGTGCTCTTTCCTCCTCCTCCCCCTCCGCTTAAGCTCGACCCCTGCTTCTCCTCCATAGCGTATGCACACAAATACGCGGAAACTCAGGCTTCCGCACCAAAAAGAAGTCGCTTTTGTCGAAATTACGATGTAGAGGCAAAGTTATGGTTCCGGCAAAACCCTAACTTTAGGTAGTGTTTGATGGCAAAGAAACCTGGAATTGGAAATATATTTCTGGAAATATATTTTCTAGAATAAAGGAATGAGAAAAATCTTTCTGATTCTCATTTTGGTGTGTGTGTGTGATGACTGAGAAATATATTTCTGTGTTTGATGATACAGAAATATATTTCCAGAAATATATTTGTGTGTTTGATGATACAGAAATATATTTCCAGAAATATATTTGTGTTTGATAATAAGGAAACATATTTCCATATTTACATAATCTTTATATAGTATCTTAAACACATGATAAATACACAATTTTTCTCTCAACATGACAATTTCTGGTATTTACATTTTTTTTACCAGGTTGAGGACCGACTCAACCAAGTTGACTTGGCTGGGTTTATAAACATTTACTGAGTACACTAGAAAATAGCATTATAAGGTGATAAATTGCATAGAATGCTGGCAATGAAAAACCACATAGACCAAGAAGCAGCAACCATCAAACTACTGAATCCATGCAATCATCAAGTAGAAAATTGAAGTTGCAAGTAAATAAGAGGGGACCATCTTCAATCATCACAATGGATTTCCCAGTTGCAAGTTCTCAAGGCAGCTACATGAAAAGCCAGGTGGCTCATGAACGAAAGAGTAGATGGGAGGTTACCTCTTCCAGGGCATGCTTCATAAACACAAGCTGAGTGTCAAAGTGCTCTCCAACTGAATCCATGTTTAAGAATGAAGACAATAACTGGCCAGAAAGGAAAAGTGGGATGTAGAAAATGAGATCCTCCGTCCTCGTGGTGCTACAGGTATTCTTTGGTCAAAAGTTATTCGTCCTGAAGAAATTTGATATATGTCTAGACATGTAGCTTTCTGATGAAAAATCCTTTCTTCTGGATGGTTCAAGGTTGATATTGAGGTTTCACAATGGCTGCAATGAAACAAAAACAGAACCCTATCGCGTGAATGACAGAGATGAAGATCATCAAGTGGACGCCATCAACTGCGAGAAACAAAAATTAGGGTATGAGAACTGATACCCGGGATGTGGCATATGAACCTAGGTAGTAACGTAAGTATCCTGCTTATGTTACACAACATCTAACTTACCTGAGGGCCAATTCTAGGTGAAAAATTAAGTGCACAGACTCAGCGTGGATGTGTGATATTTCAGTCCTACGAGACTTCCAGAAATAGAAGGTCAGGATTGATTCTGATATTCTCTGTGGCATCCCAAAAGTATGGAAAGAACGCCTCAAAGTTGCATCATACCTAAAGATTTGAAAGATCCTATTTCACATTCATGGATGAATTTTGATGACAATGGGAAATGAAACAAGATGTCTGACCTAAAGCGGTTCAACTTCCTTTAAGAGAAAAAACATTCTGGAAGAAGCAGTAAATTAATCAACTAGGCTCCAACGAAGAAGCAGAGAAGAAACATTCTGGAAGAAGCAGCAAAAAGCTGACCTTCAGTCGAGAAACACAACGAATGTTTAGGCTCCAACAATTAAGAGAGGGAGATTCCCAATAAAGTTCACAAATCCATGCCTCTCTTGCACCTACAAGATTCAAAGAAAAAAATCAAAACAATTGTACACTAGAATTCAGCAACAAATACCAACATTTGGAATTTCAAGACGAACTTTCCACACTACATCGACCAATTCCGTGCAAATAATCTCCTTCCCAGTTAAAAGTCAGTTAAATTTCAGTTACTTAAGTAGCAGCAGCCCCATTTCCATCAGGTATTGATTTTGAAAATCATCAGAAGCGATGCACTCCCAATAAAAACCTACAAATATGCAAAATTGCCAGCAGATTCACTGCTCGGAAATGCTGAGAGCCTTTACTGTCCAAATGCTAAACATGCCCAACACAAAAAACAGTAGGACATTGTGATTTCGCGATGAGTCCACAGAAATTTTGAGAAATACCCACAAGAAATACCAGCTTCGCGATGAGTCCACAGAAATTTTGAGAAATACCCACAAGAAATACCAGCTTTAGCTGGATGAAATGCAAGTCACGATCCTCAAACTACCCAAATCCTAATCGATGAGCACACATGTGCAGGACCGCTTCCTGAATCGCAGATCACACTGACTGTGAGAAAAATGAAGAAGCAGAAGAAAGCCAGAAAAAAAATAACAAAATAGAGAAACAAAAAGATGAACCAGCTTCCAGAGGGGATGAAGGTTCACACCCTAGTTCATTTGAACGCATAACTATCACAAAAGTTCTTCTCTCTCCCGTTTCCTTCGCACATTGATTGAGAGTGCGAGAAAGAGAGAGAAAGAGAGACACACATTACCAGAGAAGATAAAAGAGTGGAGGAGACTCCTGAATTGAATTCTCGGCAGGAACAAGGCCCCAATTTACGAATAAGCACTAGGGAGGGAGCCCAGAGAGAGAGAGCAGTAACGAATGGGGGTAAAAACCCTAGAAAGAGTCCTCGCGCAACCCTGTAAATGGCCGACCAAAGAGGACCGGTGTTCGGGTCTGCAAAGCCCTCTTCAACCAACGAGGAAGGGAGGACTCTTAGCCCTCAGAGTGCTCGACTAAACAAAAATGGCAGGGGGAGAGAGAGAGATGAAGCAATGAGAGAGTGACAGGGATCGCAGCCTTCTATTGACGGTGGGAAAATGGTGGAGGGAAAGAGACAGAGTTACCTTTCGCCGCTGCTTAGACGCTGCGCTGGTGAGGAAATCCCCACAGGCCACAGCAAGCCGCTGTTGAGAGGAAAAATAGTACCAAGAGGAAGAAAAGAAGACAGATGAAGATGAAGTGCGCTGAAGAGGCAGGGGATGAGGCAGCGGCAGGAGAGAGAGGCAGTGGATGAGGCAGCGGCTGGAGGAAGACGCCACAGGCTGCCGTTGCCGTAGGAGGAAGACGCCACAGGCAGAGGAAGACGGGAGAGGCTGCGGTAGGAGATCAGACATTCTGCTACAGGACATTTCCTGCTCGTCAAAGGATGCAAGGAAAGAGCGCGACCAGTGGCGGAGACAGGCACGGGTTGGACCTCGTGATCCATACACGTTGTCGATCTTCCCCACCCCAGGATTAGGAATGCATGCACTGCGGCAGAACCATATGTGTCCGACCGGGTCCGGCTTGTATCGTATTCCTGTTGGTAGGTTTTGGACCCAACTGGATTCAAACCTCGAATCCAGATGTAAATAAGCCGATTATGTAGTCCTTGTGAGTGGATTTAATCTGGCTCGTGAACTAGTTCGAAACAAGCATTTGCTTGTCGAGTTGAGCTCAAGTTCATGAGTCGACTCATTTAAATAATCGAGTTGAGATCAAGGTCAACACATAATTGCCAAGTCGAGCTCGAGCCTTAATTGAGTTTGTCAAGCCTTAATCAAGTTAATATATTCAAACGAGTCTACGAGTTTGTCAAGCCTTAATCGAGTTGAGCTCGAGCTCAACAATAAGGATGAATATCAATTCTATTCAAACTAGTTTGTCGAGCCTTAATCGAATCGAGCTTGAGCTCATCACGTAATGAATATCAATTTTACTCAAACGAGTTTGTTGAGTCTTAATCGAGTCGAGTTTGAGCTCATCACGTAACGACAAATATCAATTTTACTCAAACGAGTTTGTTGAGTCTTAATCGAGTCGAGCTATTATCAAGCTCAAGCTGAGTCAAGCTCGAGGTTTGATTAGTCAAGCCGAGCTCGAGCTAACTGAACTCGGGCTCAACTCGGCTCGTGTTCACCCCTAAATCTGCAACCCTGAGACACGACTCAAACCCATACAAAATGTTGTAAGTGTCCGGACCAAAATAGCTTAGGACTTAGATCAGAAAATCCAAAAATGCAGGGCTTCATTTTCTTCAACGTTAGCAAACTCGGCCCTGTTTTGACTCGCTATTTTCCTCCCAACATGCAAGTCATTTCTTTTTAGGAAGTTGAAAGGAAAATTTAGTTTAAGAGAAAGTAGAAAGAAAACTTTTTAGGGGGAGTTTGGTTGTTCCTGATCTAAGATCTCAAAATTTGATCTTTATGGACTTATAATGAGACTCTCCTCGACCAATCTTAAATTAAACCTTTTTCAATACAAAAAGAGTAAAAGAAAGATTCAACTGTGGGTCTTACGTCTGACTAAATCCTTGGTTTGAGATAAACTTTACCATAGATCTTTTGTCACATCAGCAAGCATGCTACATGAAGAAAACAAATTTGATATGTTGGATTTGAAATTCAAGGCTGGTCTGAAATCCACACTTTGAGGTCCGAGAAGGTGGGGATGTCAGGCCTCAAATCTGGATCTGAGATCTCTTGGCTTTGGGACGGCCAGCTTTGGCTTGCATAAGCTAATGTCCTTTTTTTTTTTTTAATGTAGTATCCAAAATTTACACATGAACAAATGATTTAGAATTTTTTTCTGGACATTTCACATGAAAAATAAGGCTACATTCGATGCCCCTCGTATGAGAGGATCTCAAATCTGGGATAGGTGAACCAGCACCCCTCAGGGATCTGAGATCCACATCACCTCTAAGAACTATGGATTTGGTAGTTGGATAACATCACCGCGGATCTCAAGTTTTCAAGAATCAAACAGCCTAAATATCCGATCTAAAAAGAAGGGAAGGCTTTTCATTTGCTTGATCACCAAGAATTCCCTTTCATATGCAGGGAAGGAGCCGGGGGGAACCCCTAAAAAATTAAAAATTTTACCTGTTAATTTAAATAAAAAATCATTTATCTTATATAGAATTTTTAAAAAATAATATTTTAGCCCCATCAAAATTTTGGAGTCATAATTTGGACCTTCCCATGAAAAATTTCTGGACTCGCCCCTCTTCATATGTGAAAGGGATTTCTTGCTTGGTTCCTCTTAATATGTGAAAGGGATATAAATGCTCGGTCTAGGACATTTTTAGGTTTCCCTCTTTGCCTGCCAGCCGTCCCCACTTGGTGGGTTCGACCTCCGCTCAGTGGCATAGTTATATATAGGTTGGTGTGGGCAGTTGCCTATGCCAGCAACAATATTTTTTATTTTTTATTACATATTTTTACATAGGTTTCTTATAATTATTTACTTATTTATACATGTTGTGCCTTTTCAAATGTGAAATTTTTTTATAACGGTGCCCCATAGCCAAAAATTTCTATAGCCAAAAATTTCGAGCTCTGCCAGTTCTTACACTGAAACGGTGTTGAACCTCTGCCAAGAATTCCCATTCAAACGTGAGAGAATCATTGCATGGGAAAAGCCAAAACCTGGACTAGGGATTTTTCCTGCTTGTGTCACCACCCGTTGGACATTGTTATGTTTGATCTCGGTGTCAGTGTACCCCATCATCAGATCAAACTTTCATAAGCTAAAGGGAATTGTGTAAGGATTGCCAGAACGAACCTTTTAGTATATTTCCAAAACGCTCTTGTTTTTTGAACTTTGGTCATTGGGTTCTAAAAATTTGATAATGTATAGCTTGGAAATATAAACGATAGTAGAGGTTATATATATATATATATATATATATATATATATATATATATATATATAAAGAGAGAGAGAGAGAGAGAGAGATGAGTATAAGGACATGGATAGGAGCCAGGGGCGGAGGGAGGGAGGGGCCCGCCTGGGCCATGGCTCGAGCGAGCGTTGAAAAAAAAATTATATTGAAAAAATATTTTTTTATATTGAAAAAATAATTTTTTTTATATTGAAAAAATAAATTTTTTTAGTTTGGTCCGACTTGCTATCGTCTTGGCCCGACCCACGATCGTCTTGGTCCATTTGGCCCGCCCCTAAAGCAAAACCTGGCTCCGATAGGAGCAATGGCATATTGCAACTCTTTTATGATTACCGAGTAACCTGAGCGTTATGGAAAAAATCCCCCTCTCCAATCTATTCTGCAAACGTACTGGACGGGGAACGCCAGCTTAATAGCGATCGACCTCAAAACTCAAAAGGTTGGCATGCTGGGTGGACTATGGCTGACAAAAAGGTTCAAGCCGGACTCAGGCATGGCATGTTTTGTTAGCTTGGACTCCACTTAGACTGCCTTATTTGATAGGCCTAGTATGAGTTGAGGTCAAACCCCCACCCGTTTAATGCTGTGGCCAGATACAAGAGCCTTTGGTTTGAGTTGTGTAATGTTTTGATTAGTATATTTAGAATTTTGCTGGTCAGGTTTGTAGTCGACGGTGACTTATTTTGATTTTCAATGACAACAGAAATTTCCGGGCGCAGAATATATGATGCGGAGAACCTAAGTCGATGCTTTATTTCAGCTCACTAGGAAGCTTTCCTTCAACCTAGTTGGAGATATATTAGATCCCTCAGAGGTCATTTGATTGTTGTTCACTGGGACATGACAGACAGGAAGTCTTGTCCATTACACTACTGTCTTGTTCTCATGGACAATGGTGTTTCTTGTCCATCGTTTGATGATTTTAAGAACAGAACACTATGTTCTTCTTGTCCAGCGTTTGTTTCGTGTGTGTTTGTTCTGTCTGTCTTGTCTAACGTTTGTTTTTGTCTTGTTCGATCTATCCATTTTGTCCGATGTTTGTATTTTTTATGATTAGTTCTTTTTTCATGATCAGTTCTGTAAGTTTGCACTTCATTATCTGGGCAACCTCAAAACCAAAGATCAAGCTAACCATTGATGAAAGGTCAATAAGTTTCAAGCAAATCTCATTGAACAGCCTTAAGCTTCACAATATGATGATGGCCGATTCAGATGACAGTAATCATCCAAAGAGCGTAAAAGTTAGCCCAATGGGCCAGTGGATTATAAATGTTATTAATGGAAATGGAAAAGTCGCTAGCATTTTAAGAAGTCCTTATTCAATTAGTTGATGAGGTTAAAAATATTATCCCAGACAGGTTGATGCTCAGATCCTTATAGTTTTCCTCTAGAAATTTGTAGAACTTCATCACATGCACCATTAGTGGGAGACGGAACACTCAGCAACAAGGATCACTTTCACAGAATATCTTCATGTACAAAACCAATTTTCCATTTTGTTAAAACCAATATAGTATTTTGCTATTATTTTATTTTGTATAAACTCTGAGAATAAAAAATTTGCAAATTAAGGAGTTTAAAAGCTCGTTAGCTTTCTGACTGGCTTGAACTGGAATCATCATCTAGACCTCCTAGTTGAATTGCAGGATAATAATGATTTGGCAGAGCAGAGGGATCTTTAACCCAACTTTAAACTTTCTAAGAAGTTGCTTCATGCAGCAGTAGTCCTATGACTTCCATTATATGCACCACAATGCTGTAACTGTTATCTTTGTACAATTTCCCTTTTTTAGTTCCTTCAAGCTTTCATTGGAGATGCCAACATTTGATTCTCTGTGTTTTCTTATTCCAAATATGTCAAGTTTGAAGGTATAAACTTCGGGCTTGTAAGAGACCTTATTCAGGCTGAAATATATCTTATTGTGCTCTTTTCTGCTGCAATACAAACCCCATTCTTTTCCTTACCATTCAATTCTGCTAAACCAAAACCAGAAATCTTTGGGTGCAAAATCATGATCTAGTAAGATATTCTTGGGCTTGATCTTCAAATGAACATTTCACAAGTCACATCAATGATGCAGATAGTCAATTGCTTGTACAATTCCTTGTAAATGAACTGAACTTCACTAGAGAACCATTAATTAGTCATGAGTTCATATGAAGAAGTCCTTGGGAGCCTTTGACGAGTAGCTCGAGAAGGAAAATGATGCTCCTGTGGCAGATCCTAGTTGATGAGTTGTCTGCCATCTCTTCTTAGCCAATTCTGTTGGTGCAAGAGTGCTAGCATTTTACTCCTCTGAACATTATGCCATAGGCATCCTGCCCAAGTGAATGTCCAAAGTTGTGAGTCTTCTTTCTGCTTTTCCTTGGTATCTGCATCTCTGCTCAAAGTTACACAGGGCTTTTGTTCGTTCTTTGGCTTTATTTTGCATACTCGCAAGGCAATAAAAAGATTACTCCAACTTTCGAAGAAGTTCATGCAGCAGCAGTCCTCTGACTTCCATCAATGTTGTCACTGTTATCTTTGCACAATTTCCCTTTTTACAATTCCTTGAAGCTTTCATTGGAGATGCCAACATTTCATTGGAGATGCCAACATTTCACTGGAGATGCCAAAATTGGTTTTGTACATAAAGCTAGAGAATTAACATCAACATTGGCAGTGATTAAGGGATTTTGATCACAGAGTTCTTGTTTTTGGCCTCCTAGGAGTTTAGGACAGACAAGAAAGAACCACTAGTAGGGACCAGAAAAGGGGAAAAAGTTCAGAAGGAAATCTCGTTGCCATAATCCTCCTTCGATTTCCTGTACATGAATCAATCTTCTTAACCGACATGACAAGGATCAGCCTATACATGACAAGCACTAAAACCCTCAACAAGAAAGAAAGAAACGGAAGGGTCAAGATAAAAAAAAATGCAGCCTTTCACGATCAGAAAGGCGAAGAGCCCCTTCGGGTTGGCCGCTACTTCAACACGATCGATAGCCTGCCCCAAGCAACTGGGCGATTCCAGAGAGGACAAACTCGCCATCCATGGCTGGCACCAGCACGTTGTCCTGTTTTGCGCTCTTGATCTTCCTGTACTGCTCCGCATAGCCATGAACATTCTCGCATTCTTGACTCTGGAACCCCTCTCTTCCAAGACACCAGTTTCAAGTGACACTTTGGCGATAAAGAGACGAAAGGTTGAAGGACGCCAGAGATGGTGCGCTGAGGCGATGAAAGACGGCGGAGACAGGCTGAGGCGATGACAGACCTCGGCTGCTGCAAACGATCGACTCGTCGGTTGATGGAATGGAGGAAGAGAGAGAGCGGTGGGCGAGGGGGAGCTTAAGAAGAGAAAAGGGGGAGAGACGAAGGAGGAGGAGAAGCTCGACGCGAGGAAAGCTCGGGGCAGGAGATGGTGTTCTGTTCCATGCTGTTCCGAGCGTTAGTTAACGCTCGAAACAGTGAGGGACAGGCAGTAATTTATACCCTTCTACCATTGTCTGTCCTGTCTATCCAATACCACGAACGGCGTTTGATAGAAAAATTGATTAGCGCGTGTCCTGCGACCATGAAACGACCTCTCTGGCTTTATGGTGGAGCTTTTGCCAACCAGCCTAAGAGAATATATGAGACGAAATACATATATGTCTAGCCGAAACCTCTTCCCCTTCCCAAAGATACGGGAAACATTTCAGAATGAAAGGTGTTTATCAAATAAGGTCGAATGGCTTTACCATGAATACCAACACGACCACCTTCCGCATCACAACCGTCTAGAAGTTAGAAAAAGGAAAATTGCATTAAACAGGGAAATTTTACTAGCATCTACATAGAAAAGCACTAGGTTTATTCCACCTAATTTTCATAAATAAATAAAAATAAACAAAACAGGCGTCCTCCTAAAGCAACGACCGCTCCATTACCACACCGTGCCTGCACGAACAAAAGATATGGTAAGACACGTATCTTGCCATTAGCTTCAAGTACATCTCAATTGGGTCAGACGCAGGTCTTTGCCTAGAGGCTTGCAAGATCGATCCATATGATCTTGCACAAGGACAAACTAGGCAAGTTTCATATTCTATTTGGGGCTGTCAAGTACCATGAGCATTTCGATGTCCCAACACAAACGAACCCCAATAAAGTACTAAAGTACTGAGGTCTGGGTAACGTCGAATTGAGAAAGAGGGAAACCAACCGAAGGTATATGGTATTTAAACTTCATCTTTTGTATGGAAGTAGCATATTCCGGAAAAATCAATGCATCAAGCGGCTCCCATGTCAGTTTGGCAAGTTCTGGGTTGACCGAGTAGCACTTGTCTCACCATCTCTGCCATCGCTTACCCCACAAGGATGCCAATGCATATGCAAAAGTGCTAAGAGCCTAAGATGCTTGAACAATCTAAAGCTTAAACTACAGGTAAGAGAAAATTTTGTTTCCTTTGAGAAGTTTATGGGGCAGAAAGATAACAATGATTACGAATATCTTACCAAAGAAAAAGGCTTACACTCGCTCCACAACAAGTGCAGAAGCTCCACCACCACCATTGCAGACTGCCGCTACACCAAATTTAGCTTCTTTCTGCCTCAGAACCTGCACAATTGCCACAAATAGCATAAATGATCCGCAAGAAATTATATACAGTTCATTTTTTAGCTCTGTTGCATGCATAATCAGTAGACTGCCTTTTTTTCCCTTTATTTATCAGGGATGCAAGCCTTCTGTGCCATGAAGGTATCCTTAAAAATCATGAACCAGGATTTTTTTTTTTTTTTCATCCTTTGGTAAGTTGCTAACCCACAAAGGATTCACAATTACTAGAAAAAAGCCACCAAGAGTTGAATGGTTCAACCAAAAGCTGCTACCAATCCAAATTTTATGTAAAAAACTGACAGTTTTAGAAAACATATGCATCATGTGCACGTGTATGCAACAATGCAAGTGCTGCTGGTTCACATGTGCATGCATGAGTGATGCAAGTGGCTTGGTTGCTAGGTTGAGAAGAATTACCCCCAATAATGTGACTAAGATTCGCGCACCACTGCAGCCAAGTGGATGCCCCAGTGACACAGCTCCACCATGCACATTGACCTTATCCTGCAATAACAAAGATGATCTGAGCAGTTGAACAAGGTACCAGTCCTTGAGAAGTTCCATCAACTCCACAAAGTGAGTAGTTGAAGCAAGATAAAAACCCGACTGCTCAGGTTTTAAAATGAGATAACCTCAAAAATGCACATGAACACATGAACGTGCATATAACCTCAAAAATGCACATGAATGCGCATACGTCTCATGAGCCAACCTTTCAACCCAACCTTCAATGGCATAAAAGTGCCAACCTAATGTTTACACCAACATGAGACGTCAAATGAAGGACACAGATGACATCACAGTCATGCTTGCATTTCTAGTTCAACCAGGTGAAAGAAGCATGAAAGTCAGAGGACATTTCTCATTTCCGTAGGAATTCATTTTCCACCTGCCACTCTGATTGAAATGCAGGAGGCCTGACCATTCCATGAAGTTAAATTTCTACCTCCAGTCCAGGCAACAAATTAAATTCGAGCAGTGGCAAATTGTTAACAAGTTTAATTTTTATATGAAGGGTGAGACTCGACTAACAAGGTAGGGACTTTATCCAGGATCTTCAACTTAACACTAAGGCAAAGGTTCCAACAGAATAACAGGGTCAGGACTTTATCCAGAGTCTTCAACTTGAAAGCTATCACAATCCACTCTTACCACCTGTGGTGGTTAACTTGTTGATATCTTAGATTCAGTGAAATGGAAAGCAACTCAACTTCAAATCCAAAGAAGCTACTGAGATTTCTCTCTTCCTGATGGCCTTTTTGCCTTTGTTAGTGGCAGCAGCTCCACAGATGCTCCATAAATCCAGCAGTCAGAGAATTATAAAGATAAATCAGGAAGCCCACATTGACAAGGAAATACAAAGAGAACAATGCCACCAAATTTAGGATCAGACTAACTTGCACTAATTCTGGACAATGGAACTCCCTTGTTCACATTGCGATGCTTGCTTCAATGTGATTGCCAGAGCTTTGTATCAAATAGCTGTCCAAACGTTTTGTTCTGGTGAACAAGAACCAATTCTCCTGAAGAAGCCCGTCTACTATCCCTCAGGAACATGAATATGACAATAAATAATTTTTAAACTGATATTATGGGAAAAAATCAGATTTCTGGAGTACACATAATCCTTTTCTGTTTCCAATACCAGAAGAATCTGCAAACAGAAACACCATACTCTATGGATCCCGGCAACTAACAGTAAAGGTCCAAGAGATGTCCTTCTCAAACTAACTGCAAAAGTACAAGGTTTGATCTAACTAGGAAGAAGTTAAGGACACTTACAGGATTAAGTGCAAGAAGCTTCTGATTGGCAAGCGCCACAACCTGCAAAAATGGTTAAACAGAAAAAAGAAATAACATGAAATGAAAGACAATGAGAAAGAATCAAAGTTTAACATGACATGATGTTCTGATAAGTGAGAAAAGTATGGGTACGTACAGAAAAAGCTTCATTTATTTCATAATAATCAACACAAGAGGCATCCAAACCGGCATGTGAAAGTGCTTTCGGTATTGCAAGAGCTGGTGAAGTTGTAAATAATTCTGGCGCCTGAAATTGTCAATGCTAGATCTTACTGCCAGAATAAAAATATGGAGGATAAAACCAAATGCAAAAGGCATCCATATAGTACCTGAGCTGCATCTGCATAACCCCTAATCTTTGCAATAACTGGAATTCCTAATTTTAGTGCCTTCTCTCCACTCACCAAGACAAGTGCAGCAGCTCCATCACTGTACAAGCAAGGTATGTTTTAAACAGAACAGTCTAGGTAAAATACCAACTCCAAGCAACGACAACTATAATTTGTCTGCATTCAGGAACAATTAACTGCATTCAATGTCATTTCACTCAGCATTACCTAGCGGCTAGCATGCAAGTCACAAGGTAATAAATATAACTTTTATACCCCAAGGAAGCATAGATAAGTTCATCATATATCAAGAGCAATTCTTCTTTCTCTAACCATATTTAAATGGTAGCTAAGCAAAACAACATGGAAAATCAAAACCAAGGAGATGAGAAGATTCATCGACACTATGTAATGCTAGGGGAGATCATATATAGCTGGTCTCCATTAGCATTACCTTGAATCAATTAATTGCAACCAAAAGAATAAGGATTACTTTTTATGTCATCTATTGGAAATGAAAACAAGGACTTGATCAAGAAGGCAGTAAATTGGATCAGGAAAAATGCTGTTTACTAAGACAGCCACTCATGCATCAAAGCATCCAAACCAAAAGTCAGTTCCATTAGTTACGGTTAAATAGAAAGTTTCATCAGGAAATGGTCACAGCATCAGGTCTTAAACGTCTCCCATTTCACAAAATGATTCAACTGCAAAAAATTGCTACATAGTACATACACTTTTCATTATTGTAATTTCAGCAGACTAGTAAGATGAAATATCCCCCAGTAAAATGATAGTGTCTGATTAGCTTAAATGGTTATTATGATGACTACATCCTACAAGTCTGGAAAGAAATCCTCCTAACTGCAGGTAACTTGGTATTTTGACATTAAAGAAAATGTGGTTCGGAAGCTGGAGAGATCTAACATAAGAGCCTAAGCAGAACAAGAACAAACTTAGGGTTTTTGGGCTAGCAAAAAAAAAACTCACAGAAACACAGAATCATGACGACTCTTTTTCCCAGAACATCAGAAAAAATTATTCAAACTAGAAGCATCATGTGCAGCAAATGTTTTGAGCTGGACACTATGTCACAACTACTGGGCATAAATCATATAACACAATCCACTAGTTGAAAGTAAAAGTCATGCAGACCTGATTGTAGAAGCATTTCCAGCAGTAACAGAACCCCCATCCTTGAAAGCTGGCCGAAGCTTCCTTAGTTTTGCAGGATCAAACTAATAGAAGGAGAAAAAACACGAATATGAAAAGTTACACAGAAAACAAATCAATACTTGCTACTAACATCCTCAGAAGCCCAATTAAAGCATCCATCCATTTTCTTACACTCATCACCAGCTACTCACAACCAAAAGGGACTAGCTGACAGGGTCAACGGCCTAGAAGCTAGAACCTCACATTACCATCTAACAACACACTACATTGATTCCAGATAAAACCAGAATAATCAATGACCATTGAATCTGAATAGCCTTTTCAGGCACAAAGACATACATGCCACATATAAGAACGTCTTTCTGAGCAATTTTTTCTATCATAAAGCACAAAAGAAAGCCTTTTATGATCTTACAACAATCTGCAGATCTCGTGAGAAAGAGGGGACAGCGTCGGTAAGGTGGTTAGTTGAGCATTCACAATAACAAACCAGTAGCAAGGGAAGATGCCAATCTATGATTAATCTATCATCAATTTGAATCAGTACGCTTTTCATGCAATGACAAGAGTTGAGAAGTACAGAAGCAAATATTACACAGATTGCGCTATCAAGAGGTTAGACAGGCATATATATATATATATATATATATATATATATATATATATATATATATATATATATATATATATATATATATATATATATGTGGTCATTACCTTTTCTAGGCCATCATCCTTGTCAACAAGTGTAGATGGTTTTCCCCGCCCCCCTGGTATTTCAACCTGATACATATTAAAGAGATAAAGAATCAATTGCTTGCTGACACTTGAACATTGAACCACAATAGCTACATGATATAGACCCTCACAGGCACTATTTCCCATGCAAATATACCAGCATTTTGTGCAGCAATCCCCCTTTCAAAGCTTTGGATGGCAAAGGAATCCTACAAGAAAAATGCATCTTTAAACCAGCCAGCTCCATAAAGAATACTGCATACATTCAATGACCAGGCCAGAAAAGAGCTACAGAAACCAACTTGTTACAGTAGTGTAAACATCATCAGAACGTGATAAAGATTTTTGACAGAAAACTTTCATAAACTAAAGGGAGCGTAAAATGCCTGTCCTGAATATTTTCTCAATCTACTGGAAGAGCCAGTGCATTTAGGTGGACAAAACAAAAAAAATCGAATTATAGTTAAAGAAACATAATTAATGGATGAAACCAGAAAGTAACAACACCAGCAACTTTGAAAAAGCTACGACAGAAAATATCAGAAAAAAGGAAGTCTCACAGGAAGGCCAACAAAAGAAAGATGCACCCAATTCCTTCCAGACCCAGACGAAGGTAACTGAGCTATTTGGACAAAAGAGGGAGTAAAATATAAACAATGAAAGAAAGATAAGCAAACACAAAATTTCCTCTTGCATCCTCCCTTTAGAGTTGGTCCAAAAGAAATAGCTGCATCATTAGTCATATTATCTTTAATCACAGGCATAAGAACTAACTGAAGGCCATTATGCTGGGGCTTTAAGGCTAGCACAGTAGGGTGTTGGAAGAAAAAAAGGAAAAGGCAGGAAGTTAAAAAAAAAATCTCTAAACATCAGCATATAATTATAAGCTTCCCAAAGTTAATATTTAACAGTTTAAGATACTAAACCATCAATAATAAATTAATAAAGTCTAAGCGCTCAGCCTCAGCTACAGAAAAGAGCAAATGCTACAATATGGATGAATCAATTTTCATCGCAAAAGAGAAGTAAATTAGCTCTCTCAGCCAATGCCCTTCATCCACATTATAATATCAACAAAATGTCAGACCATTAGCAAGGAAGGCACAACATACTAGAGAAATAAACAAATAAATAAATCATCAGGCACCATTTCACATCAAGAATAACACTCACCTGCTGTTCTCTAGATATTGAATGTTGATCTGCACAAAGTTCCGCACACATGCCCATGGCATAATCATTATAAACATCCCATAAACCATCCTTCAGCATACCATCAATAAGAGTTCCATGTGAAAATCGGATCCCTTTCCTGAAAGTTCACAAGCACCAAAGTTGAAATTGGTAAAATGAAATAAGACTTTCTAAAAACTGACAAGGTTCCGTATCATGAAAGAATCAGCAAATAATACAGGGGTAATGAAACATGAGAGATGAACCATGATGCTACTAAAACAGCAACAAATATCATCTTAAATTATACTCTTAGAACGATATATAGATAAGCAATCATCCATGCTTCATCATTTTTATTATATGGAAGACATGCTCCAGCAATGCTGAACACATTATTTTTTAACGTTGTTGCTAAAAGTTTATTGCTGTTGCAGTTTCCATTATGTAGCATATACGATCAAAGAAACGATGGTTGCTTTATATTTCTTTGTTCTTTTTACTTCATTTGGAGTTGGGACCAAGAGTGGAGGCACACATCAGTATAGGCTTAGGTTCAGAGCGAGCACTGCTTGGATTGGATATGGTCCCAGAAAATTTTCAGGTCAGGGCGCACCCTGGTCCATGTCTGGCATTCCACTTGGATTGCATTATCAACCGTTCCATGGTCATGGTGCACATCATGCTACTTGACTGCTTTCTATTGCTAGATCAACATTCTGGATTGGTTTCATTAAGGGGAGGAGAAAGGACAACAAACAGAACCAACCTTGAATCAGGGAGATAGTGAGGGGTGTTGGACATACTTTCCATGCCGCCAGCCACAACAACGTCATTGATACCCAACTGAATGCTTTGTGCTGCAAGCATTGCCGCTGGAGGGAACAAAAGGACATATCAGTTTGTAAGAGGTTAGAAGAGACTCGTCGTAAAGATTTAGAAAGTACATGATAATGAGCTAAAGAATATAAACTAATATTGAAAGGTTATCAATTATTTCCTGACTGCAAATTTTATAAATGCAAGACCACCATACAGACACTCACCCTTCATCCCTGAGGCACAAACTTTATTCACTGTTGTGGAAACGACAGAGTTGGGTATCCCTGCTCCTAGTGCGGCTTGCCTAGCAGGAGCTTGACCCAGATTGGCACTTAAAACATTACCAAAGAAGATCTCTTGCACCTCTGATGCGTCAATACCTGCTCTTTTAAGCGCACCTGCAGAGCCGGAAAAAGAAATGAAACTTTCTGATTTTCTATAGTAGATGAAGGATAAACATAAGGAACCATCATTGTGACAATGTCGACCTTCAATAGCAATAGATCCAAGTTTTGTAGCAGGAACAGATGACAAAGAACCCATCAAGCCGCCCATGGGTGTTCGAACCGCAGCAACAATGCACACATCTGCTTGAAAATTGGGGAAAAGAAAATTCAGAAAGGGAAGAGCTTTCCTGATGGTCCAACTAATTTATTTTACGAACTGCATCCTAACAGAAAATCGATACCTCGAGGTTTTATCCCCTCAGGAACGCCAACCGGGGCCATGGACAGACGCCTGAAATCCTCCAAGGAGTCAAATTTCTGCAACTAGGCAAAACAACCCTACCTGTCAACAGCGAACATGACATTAATCACAAATTCAAGAACTGTAATACCGTAAGCTGCAAGATCACTGGATACCAGTCTAAAAGAAAAGCCCGTTGCGCTCTTCGTATCAATATACTAACCATACAAATATAGATAGAAACCGCAAAGTACTGACGTTAAGTACTGTAATTTTCTTACAACGACCGAAGCCGCATTTGACAAACCAAATATTAATATTTAGCTTCGTAACAAACTTTGGGATTCTTATACATAAGACAGCTACAGCCAACAGTAGCAACAAGATTACTGATGGGAGCCTCAGGACTCGAAAGTATTTTCTGAAGATCTGGCAATGAAAGGCCACTTGGAACATTCATAACCATGAATCAAAGCGCAGGCAACTTTTAAAGAATTACGCGTGGTTTTTCTCGACACAAACGATTAGTTTCGCTAATCTAGGATACGATGTCTTTTAAGTCCTCCACCACCCAAGGTTATACAATGACAGAGAAGGAAGGACACGATAACAAATAAAGAGAAAAAGGCCAACAAATAGGCATTTACACCCTCAATCCGAACAGCAACCTTGAAGGTTTCTCCACTAGCGGAGGCTATGTTGCAGATCGCCGTATAAGTTCACACTTCCAGCCTCCAAGGATGACGACACGTAGGTGCACAGCATGACGCACAGATGCTACCTTCGACAATATTTTATTTATTGAATCTTAAAAGCATTTTAAAATTCAAAAGGGTTTTAAGAACAATTTTGGTCACGTATTAGGCACCAAAAACTGTCAATAACATTTTAAATAATAGAAAACCGTGCCCCCATATATAGATATGTTTTCCATCTCGTGAAAGCGGGGAAGACGTAAACCCAAAAATTTCACCGGACAGATACCAATAATATATTACTAAATATTACCTAGTTCGACTGAATTAAGGAAGAAGGCGAGAAAGGGGGGAGCAAGTGAGAAAGGACCCTTTGTGAGTCTGTCTCACTGACGATCCGCCGATTCCTTGTCCTTTTAGGCGGAAAATATCGTGGAAGGGAAATTTTAGTCCCTAATTTCCGACTCGTCTAACAGATAGGAGAAGGGAAAAGGAGTGAGCCTCGCAAGGAAATTTGGATTATTAGCCGGACAAAAAAAGAACGTGACGCGAATCTCCGGAGAAATGCTGTTCCCAGCCAGAGAGAAATGATGCCGAGGAGAAGAACCCCGTACTAGTCGCTGGAATACAGAGCTCGTAGTTGGGTTAACCGAGCAGGCAGAATAAAGTCATGGGTAAATCTGCAGTTCTGGCTAGAGAATGAAGCTCCTTCTCGGGGATTCCGCGAACAAATTACACCATAATGGTAAACCAGAAAATAGAACTCAGCAGGGGAGGATAGTCACGCCTCAGAGAGATCCCCGCGAAGAGGTTGCCGTGGCCAGGCTATCTTTATCTAAGATCGCGGAAGATCGCAGAAATTTTCCAAGCAAAAATTTGCACCGAGGAATGAAAATAAAACAAAGCCATATATCGACTAAAGAGAAAGCTAGTTCATATAAAAAAAAAAATCTGGCAAGCATAATTTGACGAAAATATATCATATAAGAATAATTAATTGTACAGTAGATCTATACAAAATTTATCATAATCCCCGCTTAGAACAGCTAAGAGAAAAAAAGAACTAACTAGCGCTAACATTACTTCAAAAACCACGTTGGATTCGCACAGAAAGAAGCTTTCTTAAACAGATAAAAATACTAGTTGCTTAGAAGCAGCAGGTTCAATCGCCAACAGCTCCGCACCAAATGTTCGGGAAAAAAAAAACCTCAGTAACCAAAAGGAAACAAAAGGACAATATCACCTCCCTCAAGCGACAAAAGAAAAGAGGGAATGCTGCATAAATTCATCAGCTTCACCTGACCGATCACTCTAATCTCGCAAAGATAGTAAAAGCACCACAGAATCTAAAGAAAACAATAAGGACAGCACAAAATTTAAAGATTTAAACCATTCGCGCGGAGATCAAGCGAATAAGCTGCTAAAATTCACGATCAAAGCAAAGAAAACCCGCCAGGTAACAGCCTAAAATTTCCGCCAAAAGCAATCAGTGCCGAACGAACAAGAGAAAACACTCGGATCTGAAAAAAAATGAACAACTATCTAGATCGAGCTCAAAGCAGAGGACAGTATGAAGTACAAAACACGGAAAAAATCTCAGATAAGAAAAGCAGATGATTAGAGGAATGGAGAGAAGGGGACGAAGAGGAGGAGAGGAGCACGGCTTACCGGAGACGGACCGCAGAAAAAATGACTCCCACTCTGTTCGCTCCTTCCCTCTGCTTTTATACCCCCGGAGCAATTAATTTTCCATTTCTTCTCAATTTCATGGGAAGCAAAGAAGAAATGGGCGGAAAATGCGAGGGCTCGTTAAATTCGACTGACAGGTGCACGAGGGCGCCTTCCCTCGTCCTTTGAAGCGGGAGACTGGCAGACTAGTCGGGTCGGGTTACTCGAATCTCGGTTCTGGATCCTGCAAGACACTCCTACAACCCGAACCCATAACCGGGTCGGGTCGTCCGTGCCGTTGAATTTATGGATGTGGGTCTTTACGTTATTGGATCAACGGTAAGACAGGGAACTGAATGCCTGAGCAATAAATGAGCACAAACATGACTCTAGGTATTGGGTTTGGATCTAAATTCAAGTAGTGACAAAATTAGAATCTAATAATATGTGGATATGGACATAGATCTGATGACATTGCATGATAAATGATATCGTGCCTGTATGTTAAGCTACTGTTGTTTAATTATTTTTTAAGTTAAACATATATTTATAAATTCGAAAATAAATTTGCAGATATTTAGCAAGTTAACTAATTTAAATCACGCGACTAAAATCAAGCCTGGATTGGATCGGGTCTGGTCAAATACGACCCGGTTGGAGGTAGATGCGAACAATTGAGGCGTGAGTTGGCGAGACCTTTTAGTGCACAAAGCGACAGCCAGCAACTTGGGAGCGGCAGTCTTAAAATTCAGAAGAAAGGATTCCCCGTTTGTGAAGTTAAATATTTAATGCTTAGAGAAGGAAACGGCCAAGTCGGCCCGTGGGATAGGGCGCTAGGGTTTTTGTTAATGGACTTGAAGATCGGGGTATTTTTTAAATAATTGATAGATTTATGGGCATTTGACACAAAGATCCCTAACTTGTTTCAAAAGAGTTTGTTGTCTGTTGAGCCTTAATTGAGTCTAGCTTCAGGCTGCTTTCGTCGAACTATTCTCGAGCCAAGTCAAGCTCAAAGTTTCATTAGTCAAACCGAGTTCGAGTTGACTGAACTCGGGCTCAAGTCGACTTGTGTTCACCGGTAATGATTATGCCTGAATATTAGTTGAGTTTGGTCATGATGTTTGATTGGATATCAATCCTACTAGACCCGACCTGAAACACGTGATGAGCACGTGACTGGGATCAGCTCAATGCCACTAAAACAATGAGAAGATGCAATCGAAATAACTTGCTTTTAAGCATAAACTATTGTGTGAGAACATTAAAATTAACAAACAGATAATTGCTTGGCTATACAATGCTACTTTCTTGCCACTAAGCATGATTAGTAAAGCAAATCAAGTGTTTAAGGCGGTGGTATCGATTAAAAAAGGCCAGGTATAAAGTCATGAGTATTTGCTGCTAGAGTCTGGTTGTGTGAAATGTTTGACATTTTGTCCGTGGACAACTTTTACTGGAAAACATTACCAAGATGTAGGTATCCGGGAGTCGATTCAAAGAGAACACGTGTTAGCTTTCAATTGCTGTAAAAATACAATTTTAATTTTTTTTGTATTTTTAATTAATAATATACATTTTGTTGTTCGTAGTTTCAAAATTATTTTTTAAAGATTTGTCCTATTTGTTTGAACAGTTTTTTCAGCAGCAAGTCATGCTGTTCATAGTTTGAGTCATCGGGGTTCGTGTTTGATTGGGGATGGTGAGGTTGACACGCCATGTTCACACAGTGGGCGGGCCAACAAGATAATAAATAATGCTTTTTGGTCAAAAGGTTAGCTTAGGGGTCAAAAACTATGGCAAGTGTGGCTTTTATGTGCATATTATTGGGGTAGTTGGCAAGCTGGGGTTGGGTCGGACCAAGCTTCCCCAAGTCCGATTTGGATCAGGGAGAGCCCGATGGATTTGGATCAGGTGCAATGAAAAAGACAAGTCCCAATAAATGTCCAATTAAGACTCATGGGGAGGTGCAGCAAGATGAAAACAACATATCTCCGCATCCCCATGCATTTGGACGCATCGCGCAGGTCGTGTGTTTGTCCGTTAGGAGGGCTACGGACACGCGCTTGCGCAGGCTCACAGGAATCTCACTGGATCCAATTTAAATTGGATTTACTTTTAATCGTATCTGATATTCATCGAGTTTTGATTCAAGTACGAACGAGCAAAAACCAAATCTGAATCAAAATCTGAAATCTAACTTCACAATTCAAACTCCATTTAAACTTAATTTTTACATTTGTATATGAGATCCATATGAATTTAAACTGAATTTTGGCGGTCTTTCAAAATATAAGAGCATTGGATATATGATATTTATTAAAATAAATTTGATATGGATTCGTATATGAATTCAATCAGGTATTTAAGTACATATTAAATTTTTAGATTAATTAAAAAAATTCAGATCTGATGGGTATGCATACGGGATAAATTTCAATTAGAGAGAGCACCAAGATGTAAATAAACTAAGGAGGAGTTTGAAAAGAGAGCAATACCAGCTTTTGGAAGCAAAACCTGATTTTGCTTTCAAAACTTCACTAAGGTGCATTTGAATGGTATTAAAACTAAGTTTTGTCAAAACCTACGGGCTTGAAAAGCCGGAGTTTTTCATGTAAAATTGATTTTCGCCTCCCCTCTCAAGCTTTCACATTGTCATTCAAAAACTGGCATCTTCAGTAATCCATTCTATATAAGATTTTACAACTTAGAAAAAGTTTAAGAAATTTTTAGAACCTTTAATTTTCAGTTTTGCATAAAACTGCAATTTTATATCTAAATAAACTGATGTGGAAATGGATTTGTAAGTTTTTCCAGTGATGGAGATGTCGAGGGAATCTCTTATATTGTTGGTTTGTTATCATAAACACCATTGCTTTTGATCTTATTTTCTTTCAAATAGTTGGTAAACAATGTGGATTTTTGGAACCTATTATGATAAAAAGTGCGGTTTGATACTGTTATGCCTTAGACGTAGCAGTTGGCAGCGTTATATGACTTCCCTTTCAAAACGACGCAAGATATTTCAGATTCACGACCGTCAGATCTGGAGGATCCGACGGTCCTCGTTGCTTATTGATACAAATACGATCAGGAACTCGAGCTGACCGGGAACCGTTGTTTTCCCTCCCTTTTCTCCAGTTGACTGACGCCCTAAACCCTACGCCGGCGGAGAGGGGAAGCCCGGTTAGTTTGGCGTGTAGAGAGCGAGCGGGAGAGTCTGGCGACGTCACGGTTGAACCGATTTCCGGGAGGTTTGCCGTTTGTTGTCCGGTCGATCGCTAGCTCCGTGGGCATCCGACCTGACTTAGAGAAGCGGATTCATGCAGCTCATCGTGTTGTTGCTTTTGTCCATTCCTTGCCTGGCATGGGCGATCCATGCGAAAGGAAAAATGCTACTACGAAGCCGAAGAGCCTCCATGATGACTCCGCCGGGTACAGGATTCTCAAAGAAGGGGAGGCGGAGATTCTAATACACAGGAACGATGTATTCTACAACAAAGCGCAGGTGAACTTTGATAGATCTCGCACTTTTTATGGTTGAATTTTGTTTGTTCGTTTTTTGGATATAGTATGTTTGTTTCATGCATAAAAAATGTAGACCGGTTTCCTCTTTAGTCGGTACATCTGCATGCTCCTCACATCAATTCAGGTTATATTGTGTTTTTTCGATTACAAAGATCAGCGATTGATTGCATTTACTTGAACAATTGCATGATTTGGGTTTATAATTTATATGACCATACTTCCTTGTTCAATTTGAGTGACCGTTTATTAGAACCGACTTATTGAAAGACCAGGATAGTTTGGGGAAATCTCGTTTCTTTATTCAAGTAATTTTCCTGATCGTAGTTCTCTTTCAATGACATACACCGGGCGAGTTGGCTAAGTTGGGACTTTTTGAAATTCGTATCAGTTGTAAGAAAAGCAGGATAATCAGTAACTTTGTGCCGCTGATCAATGCACTGTCTTGCTTATCATTCTCTTCCATATGCCCACATATCAAGACATCTTGAGCGAGTTTAGTATTGCAAACTGTGCTTTCCTCCCACTCTGAGAAGAAACTTCTTTCCACTTATTTGATCTGTGAATATTACGGAGTCTTAAGTTATTAAGAAATGATGTCATTTTTGGGCTTAACACTCCAATGCTATTGTCTTCACCAAATTGATTTTGATTCACCGAAAGAATATATCATAAGATGTAATAATGATAAGCCGGACCTCTGTTTCTGTGTAATAGCTTTTTTTGTCTATGAACAGGTCGTTAACAGGGATTTGTCAATAGCAGTGTTAAGGACGTACGTAGATAAACGTAATGAAGAGCATAAAGTTAGGCGTTGCGAGGAAGTTGCTGCAAAGATCGCGTCAGTAGATGGCAGGCTGGAACGAACATCTGATCACGAAGCTTCACCTCTCGATGAAGAAACAACCAAAGAACATGAAGATCGACAAGCCTGGTCTTTGTCTAATATCAAACAAGGTGATGACTCTGATGCTACAGCTCAAGGGAACAAGGAAGTGAAGGAAGCAAAACCACTTAAGGTTTTAGAGGTTTGGTCTTTTTTCTGGTGCTCCTACTTCCTGGTATGGTATCATGTTGTCTCAGATCGGCGTGGTTCTTACTCTAGCATACTGAGAGTTGGAAGGTTTTGGTGAGCTTGAGCTTGACTATTTAGCTGTCCTAGACTCCCAACGAGTAAAGGAAAGCATGGTTGCATTTCCAATTCAGTCTTGCATATATTATTTTCCACTGCTTATTTAGAATAGGACATGCATCGTATCAAGCACTTTTCATGCTTCAATTGATTTTTAGATAGCACCAAGTTAAGAAGAAGAACCTAATAATCTGTCTGCATTGCACTAAAGTTTTTATGGCAAAATGGACAGTTTCTCTTTTTTTTTTTCTTTTTTTTTTTTGGGTGAAAACTTTGTTTTTAAAACCATGTTTTGCAAGATGGGGCATTACAAATATATAAGTCGAAAATAGTTGGAGGATTTTTGAGGTGGTCAGAATGATAAACCTGTTAGGAGATACACACTCTCTTGTTGTCTCCCTCCTTTTTTTGCTTTTTAAGAGTTAAGACTCTAGTGCTTCTCTTGACAATGAACTACAGGCTTTGGCTGCCTCTGGATTAAGAGCACTGAGATATGCACGTGAAGTAGAAGGGCTTGGTTCAGTTATAGCTATTGATAATGATAAAGGTATTCTCCTGTCATTCCTATTATTAAATCAATTTGTAATTATTCTTATATATGTTTGTGACATAGCTAAATTTTTGGCTTATATGTGAGGGGCGTTGCCTGAACCATTGGTATTGATAATTTTGTGTTGATACAGTGGCATTTGAAGCTTGCAAACAGAATGTAAAGCTGAACGGTCCTTTTGCTTGCTCTAAGGTTGAGCCAGAACTTGCAGATGCTAGGGTCTATATGCTTACTCGGCCAAAAGAGTTTGATGTGGTAAATTTTTTCCTTCTTGTTGTTTAGAACACTATTTGAATGTTTTTTTGGCAATCAAGTAAATGATGCTTGACTGACGAAAAACCTGTCCATTATAGGAAAGGGATCCTGCTTGTATCGGCTGGAATGTAAAGAACATTTGGCGTTTTTCATCTCTCATGATTCATCAGTGTCTCTTTGTCTGGATGTCATTGGCAACATTATAAAATTTACTGATGTGTTTGAACTTTGAAGTTATTAACTGGCACTAGCCGTGGACCCTGCGTCCCAATCATTGACCATAATCCTATGGTTGAAGATGGGGGAGGCCTGATTTGATGTTTTGCATTAAGGGCCATGAACTTGTGGGACTCAAACTGAGGACATTCCTTCTGCTTCATCATCTTCATGAGTTTGTGGGTTTCTCTTATCAGAAAAACTGGGGCATTGGCCTGTTACATGCTTGATTATACCCTTGTTTAGAAACAAAAGGGGCAAGAATCCTTCCTGATAATATGCTTAGTTGCTTATCCATAAAGTTTGTTTCAAAATTAGAAGGTTTTTGTGGATAAAGACTCTTTAGCACTTACTGGCCTGACCTCTATTAACTTTTGGATAATTGTCTTGTATTTATTGTAATTATTTATTGCACATAATACCATATTATTAACTCTTTCTCCCTCTCTCTCACACTCTGATACTCATGAACATGCATACTTTTGATTTCAGGTTGACCTTGATCCTTATGGATCACCTTCAATATTCCTGGATTCAGCAGTTCAGTCTGTGGTAGATGGGGGCATGCTAATGTGCACAGCTACTGATATGGCTGTTTTATGTGGGAATGATGGAGATGTCTGCTATTCCAAGTGAGATGAATGTCTATTTTCTTTACAAGATGTATTATTAAGGTTTAGGTGCATAGCATGTAATAAATTCTTTGTGGATTAATGTCAGATATGGTTCATACCCTTCTAAAGGGAAGTACTGCCATGAGATGGCTCTAAGAATCCTCCTTGCATGTATTGAGGTACACAAACATTTTCTTACGAACTTTTTTCTAATGTATTGTTCCGGGATGCATGCTATGTTATTTGTTTAAATGCAGAGTCATGCAAATCGCTACAAGCGTTACATTGTCCCTGTTCTTTCAGTCTCGGTTGATTTCTACATACGGGTATTTGTTCGGATATACACGTGAGTAAATGTTCTTGGTGGTGCTTGACAGTGATTTTTGGCTACTTTGCTAATTTTCTTAGTGATATTACATTTTCTTTTGGTCAAAACTGACAGTTCGTTAATTTTTTTTATTGTATCAAGCAGTTCTGCTAATGCTATGAAGAGTGCTCCTCTTAAGCTCTCATATGTCTATCAGTGTACTGGATGTGATTCATTTCACCTGCAAGCTCTTGCGCGAACTGTTAGTAAGGTACTTTCATTGTTTTTATTAGCATGGTTGGACATTTTATAATCAATCTAGCTGAAGTAGGTACTGGCAGAGAGGCAGCGCTGCTGAGTTTGTCAAAACCTAAGTGCGGTGGTGTTAAGTCACCTAAACCTAGATCGTTGGTCCTTTTAGTGTTCCAAGGCAAAAACAAACTTGCAGGAATTGATAGCATTTGACTGCATGGGACTCTCCCTCATGAGAACCAATTGTGTCTGCATTTTGTTGAATTGATCTAATTTTGGTCTCCTCAAGAGTTCCCAGATTCAGATATTAATGATTTGCCAGTCCATTTCTTATGTTAGAATCTCGGAGGTCGATAAGTTACATTTTTGCTCTCTTGTTAAATCATTGTAATTTTGAGTCTATGCTAGACGAAGATGATCTTATTTGGACTTTTTCCCCTTTCAAGCACAATAGTGTTAGATATGCACCGGCTTATGGTCCTGTTGTACCTCAAGAGTGCAGTGATTGTGGGAAAAGATTCAACCTGGCTGGGCCTATATGGTCAGCTTCAATTCATGATCAGGAGTGGATTTCATCCATCTTATCAAATGTCGTATCATTGAAGGATCGATACCCAGCATACGAAAGGATATCTGCTGTTCTAACCGCAATATCTGAGGTATTGGCCATTGTTTAAGAAATTCACTATCATTTTTGCTGAACCACCAAAATATCGTTCTAACCGGCGCTGCCTTATTTTGTGTCGGAATGCATATGCCTCTGTGCGACATTGTGTGGAAACTGTCTTTGATAGTTTTGTGCTTGCTGCCTGTAGGAGTTGCTTGATGTTCCGCTGTATGTCAGCCTACACAGTCTGTCTGCCACCCTCAAATGCGAATCTCCTTCGGCAGTTATGTTTCGCTCTGCGGTCATGAATGCTGGGTATCGCATGTCGGGGACGCATGCGAATCCGCTAGGACTCAAATCAGACGCCCCAATGAGCGTCATCTGGGATATAATGCGCTGCTGGGTAAATCATGCCTCTCTCTCTATATCTCTTTCTCTCAGAGAGAATCGACCAACCTGATATTTGCTTTGTTCTGCAGGTCAAACTTCATCCAGTCAAATCTCGACCATCTGATCAACCCGGAAGCGTGATCCTGGCCAAGGAGCCCACCATCCAGGTACGTTTCGAATATTTGCCATGCCCATGCGACACCGTCATGGATACAGTTCTAATGTTGCTTTTGCCAATTGCTCAGGCGAATTTCGCTCGTTTGAAATGTTCGAGCGGAGGAAAAGATAAGAAGAGGGCGAGGTTCCTGCCCAACCCTGAAGGCCACTGGGGACCGAAGCCGAGGGCTGGCCGGCAGATAAAGAGCAAGAAACGATCCTTGTTCTTAGGGCCAGACCGAGTCAATCGTCTCAAGGTGCAGGACAACCCAGATGAGCCTGAGACGAAGCCTCAGAATTTAGAAACCGGTGTTGATCCGAAGGAGAAGAGACGGTTCCTCAGCTCGATAAAAGAATGTACCACCAGCGCAGAGGGCTGAAGTTTTCTCACTGCATGGTGCTGTTTTTTTTTGCTCTTGTAAACGTTTTGCTCTAGAGTTAAGGTTTTGTCAATAGTTGAAGTCTTTAAGGGTCATCATGGATGCGTCTTCGCTTAGCCCGCACCCCTTTGCTTTTGTCACGTTCTGCGTGGAGGTCTGCTCGCTAAGATGTTCCCTCCGCACTTGGTTCTTTCAAGGCAACCCTCACTTCTCCAAATCGACCTCGCTACAGCTTTCAATGGGCTTAGTGGCGCCGATACTTGCTTGACCTCAATGGGCTCTCTGATTCGTACCAAATACAATATTCATATACTACTACCAAATGTCTTCCTGTTGACTTCAAAACGAATCTCATTGCATCCTTTTTTGGTCTGCGCTCCTCGCTGCCATGCTGACCACCCTTGCAGAGCACGTTGGGCAGTAGACACTAGACAGTTAAAACCTTCAATGGAGGAAACTTTCACAGGTCACTTTAGCCTCTTAATCTGCTTACCGCCTGTTGCCACACCTCCAAACATGGCTTCTCCATTGCTCCAATTGGTTAAGTGGGCCCTTACCAAGTGCCTTCTTCTTCAGCTAGCTCCTTTCGGCGAGCCATATTAAGGCCTTGGACCAACTGCAAGAGGGGTTTCATCATTGCCGTCGACGTAACAACTCTGCACTTGCTCTGCTTGTACTACTCATTTTAAGCAGTAGTCGACCTACCTTCAATTTTCAGGGTTGAGCTCCTTCCCCCATTGCCTCCTCACGACGCCCAGACCCTATCGGAGGTGGGCTCAGCTATGGAGGGGTTGGCTCATCGCCACATAGTGGAGATTTTCTGGAGGAAAGAAAGAAAGCACATGCAATCGGGAAAGAGGAGCAGCATGGGAAAGTGGTTCCCGAAATTTTAGGTGCTTTAGACTTTATACCAAGCCAAAAAATCAAAATTAGTTTTGTAGTCAAGAGTGCAGAGAGAAGGATTGAAATCTGAAAGAAGAAAATGGAGGGAAGTGCTGGAGGAAAAATAGGGATCACTCGAAGAGTTGGGGAATGGGAAGTTTCCATCCCTTTCAGATTGAATTTAAAAAGATATACATATGAAGCACATCTCTTAATTGGTCCTCCAGAAAAGGGCCCTGTCTCAAACCGTTTCTGTTACCTCCTCTTATATAAGAGAGCTTTCCTGCTCTTTCTTCTTCCTACTTGTTGCCCTCTCTCTCTCTCCCTCTCTTCTTCACCACCCACAAGAGCCTTTCTCTCTGAAACAGTTCGTGCCATTACCATCTGGGAGGCAAATGGCTTGCTTCACTGTAAGCCAGGCTAGCCTTCTCGTCTGTGCCGTCATGGTCATGCTCGGCTCAGGGAGCTTACCAGCTGATGGGTTCCAGTTCCGCGTCGGCGGCTCCAGAGGTTGGATCGAGCCCACCGGAAATGACACCGATGTGTACAACGATTGGGCATCGGAGAACCGCTTCCATGTCGGAGACTCAGTCTGTAAGTTTCGTCAATCTTCTTTCTTCTTTTCTTCTTCTACTTTCTGGTTTTTAAGATGTTCCGATCGATTCTCCTTGTTCGTGCATGGTTTCGGAATCTGCCCACTGTGTCTGAGTAGACTTCGAGTACAAGAACGACTCTGTGCTGGTGGTGGACGGCGACGACTACGGGACGTGTGACGGGACGTACCCGATTTACAAGTTCAAGGACGGGCACACCACCTTCACCTTCGACCGCTTCGGCTTCTTCTACTTCATCAGCGGCAACCTCACCCACTGCCTCAACGGCCAGCGCCTCATCGTCCGCGTCATGCACATCCTTCCCTTCTCACCCGGCCCTCTGGGCGCGCCGGCCCCCCAGCCAGGCGACGGCGACCGAGGTGGCGACCCCTTCAGCCCCGCCCACTCTCCACCCACCTCTAGCTCCGCGTCTCCTTCAACCGGTTTGGTCTCACCAGCGTCCGTTGTTGCCCTGGCGGCCGCCACCTTTGTCGTTTCATTCTCTGGATTGCTTCTCTAGGCCTAGTTGCTCTCTCCCTCTCTCTTCTAATTTGGTTTGATGGAAGTTTTATGTTAAGGAGTTAATGACTTGGCTGTGGACTTGTATGGACTTTCGTCTGTGTTTTGTGTTTGGACATCCATTAATGATATGGCTTTACTGTTTAATATCTTTCACATGCACAAGAGTTGCTAAGTTTAACTTGATGGATAAACAAACCCACTTAATCACCTTAGTCTTGATTTTTTAGACTTTGGTTGATTGGCACTTCTGAATAATACTTATATATCATTCAAATGCTGTTGAGGGCCGCGCATTCCAATCAGTTCTTCCATTTGATAGTTTTAAGTCCAACTCCTTTCACAAATGGGACTAGAAATCTTCAGGGAGAAAGAGAAAGCGGTTTCAAGGAAGTGGTAGACGTGAGTGACTAGTGGGGAGAGGGATAGTTGAGGAAACAGTTATCACATAATAGTGGGTCTAGAGAGAGAGAGAGAGAGAGAGAGAAGGAATTAATCCAATTTTTAACGAAAAAAAAAGGAAGTCAATTATAAAAATGGTAATTTGGTCCTTTAAAATAGTGATGGTTTTATTCATTGGCTTACACAAGGACACTTGTTATATAAGAAAATGATTTTTTACCTTTGTGTGCAGCATAACTGAAGGCTTAAAGTAATATTCATGTCGATTTTCGTATTCAATATTTTTCCCCTGGAAAAGAAGGAAGGGTTACACTATTGCTCACGGTTTGAACTTCGTCCATGAACATGAATCTGATGTAGCAAAAGATTCACACCGGAATTCATGATTCACTCAAACTCACTCCTAAAAACCACAGTTGAAGTCCTCATTTTACTTTCTGCATTGAAAGATCTGATTTTCGTCCATTAGTCTTAGATCCATAGATCTCAAACACCCCCTCATTTATTTTCGTTCGTTAATCGTATTTTATATTTCAAAAAAGTTTGCATATCTAAGGCTAACACGTCGTCAAAGAGGCAACCATGCATAAAAAGTATACAGAGTTACCAGTAAATACGAAAAGAAAAAAAAAATGTGACCATTGAAAAATAATGCATCCACATAGGTGACGAGAGTTTGAGAAAAGGCGAGCTTTCTGATAAACTAATTTAGAATTTTGATTCTGAAATCACAATTTCAGAATAAATTTTTCACTTAAAATTTTGATTCTAGTGAGAGAGCAAGACAAGAGAGGCTCTGAGAGAGGAGAGGGGTGAAACGAGGAGAAGATGCGAAATTCCACCCACTCGCTTTTAACGTAAAACGAGTGAAATTCTACCCCGTTTGATACGTCGTGAGACGGGCGGGTGAAATTTCACCCGACCGTACAATTTTTTTCGATTTTTTTCGTTTCACCCGGGCTATCAAACACACCCTTAAGATTCCTAGGGTGGGATCATAATTCTCTTGAATTTAGAACCTATAGTTCCAGAACCAATGAGAATAGTGATTCTGGAATTCCGTTGGTTCCAAGTGAATCAAACACCCCCTCATATTCCAGTAAAAATGCGAGCTGATCCTGAGTCTTCCACAAAGTGTCATGCCAATTTTTGCTTGGCTGCATTGACATTAAAATTTATAATAAAGAATGGAGATATGGTCACCATCATGTTTCATCAGTTCAAATCAGTCTCATCCTTTATGCATCTAAGCCTTTTTTCTACTAGATTTTTTGTATTCCAAAAGTGTCTGAAAGAAACTAAAGCCCACATATTCAAAATGGTACATGCTAAATCAGTGACAAACTCATTCTAAAGTTTAAGTATGTTATATTTTAGAGTAAGTAAGAGGATAACAATCTATTGCCCGAAAAAGAGGTTCAAGCCCCTCTCATTCTTCTTGCTCCTCGGTCTTGAGGAGCATCAGAAATATGGGTGTGGTATGATACGTTCTTCAAGGAATAGCACGATCTCATTGTTTGTGGTTTTCGGAGAGTAACATCCATAGAAATTGAACCGATGCATGCTTTTAACTCACCACTTGCTCGACTAACTATGCTACACTCAAATATATTATATTTGACTTGTTCGATGCTTACGTTATATTTGACTGCTAGAAAACATTGGAAGAAGTAGAAGAAATAGAAGAAAATTTTAACCAGTTTGTTGTTATACTGCAAGCTGAGCGTGTTGTAGGCTTGTTGTAGCGGGAGAGGCAGGGTAACGCTTGACTCAAACGAATCCGACCCGTGTTACGATCCAAAAAGGTTCGTATTTAAATCCCCCGGCTCTCTTCTCTTCCATGAATTCATGGGAGAGAAAATGAGCCGAAGCACTCTTGATCTTGGTAATGGGAGCGAGGTTGTCTACTTCCCGAAATTTCTGCCACCCCACCAATCATGGGACTGGTTGAAGTATCTGGACGAGGAAATTCCTTGGACTCGTCCGACCATTCGAGTCTACGGCCGCTCTCTTACGCAGGTAGATTTTGTTTTCTCTCTTCCTTGTTGATATTTTATGTTTCCAATTGTCATTCGTTGATAGTTTATGTTTCCAATTGTCATTGTCTTCAAGAAATTGTTCGTTTTCTGTGGGAAAGCTGTTTTCGTCTAATTTTCATGCTGGGGTGTTTTCTATGTTTTCTGGTTTTACGGGTTAAGTTTTTCCTTTTCCTCTGTTGTTTTTTTGGGAGATTTTCCTTTATGGGGAGAATTTTTGAGTTTACATGTTGGTGTCATTAACTTGATATCTCCGTTCTTCTTTAATTAAAATCCTCTACAAGCCAGTCACACCAAACGTGCCCGTCATTTCCTTCCAAAATCGTTCAGTAGGACTCCCAACAAGCCTGTCTGGTCAAGCTTATCCCATCTAACAAATTTATCTTCTTCCTTTCAAATGTTAACGCATTCCTTAAGAACCGTAGTTTCCTGACGATGGTCGGAAAGTGGCTTTCTTGAAAGGTGATTCCCGATGACGGCAGCTGCTGGTGTTGATTGGTGAAGATTTATACCAGTAGAACTTTAGGTATTGGTCTTTACCTAATGAACTTTCATGTTTTTGGACAATGGTTACTCTTGAGAGTTCAATACATTCAGTGTAATTCGCAGAAGAGTCGTCGCTCATCAGTTGTTTATGTTGTAGTAGAAACTCTGTGGGGTATTTTAGAGAAGAATTGAAGGAAAAATTTATTTTGCTTTGCTTAATTGGATGTGCTTTTATATACACACGTGACACGTAAATTCTATATTCATATTGGTCTCAAGGACTAGACCGCTCAACGTCTGCTCTTTGGGATGAAAGTTCTAGCTTCTAGGTGAATCTGGAACATCATACTTTACGATGACGAACCAAAGAAAAGCTCAAGGTGCAAAATGACAGGGTTGAGACTCGAGGATGATCACAGTGTAAACATGTCTGGGGCATTTATAATCATAACTGAGAGAAAGAGATGCTTTCAATTTCTCTGTCCCTCAGCTATGACATCTTCTCACATGTTGTGAGCAGGTGGCAAGAGAGAATGCGAATAGGTGTCAAGTTGAATACCCTGGATCAAGTTCCAACCCTACCATTCTTCTGCCTGACCTTTGCCATTGTATTGTTTTTGTAAGGGTTGTACTGTAACTATTGGTGGTCAAGGCTCATCCTCGTCATCAGGAAACTGTCACATCGTATATTCTTTTCTATGTTATCTGTGGAACTTGACTGCTGCCTCACTGCTTTAATGCAGCCCAGAGATACATGTTATGTTGCGAGTGAAGGACTGCCAGAACTGAAGTACAGCGGTTACCAACCTGTTGTGCATCTATGGGATGAGTTTCCCCCATTGAAGGATATATTGAAAGTGGTAATCAACTTGTAACCAATAATCTAAATATATAGACATTTTATACTGATACTCTTGACTACCAAAGTTGGGGACATAAAAAGTTGCTGCATTTTCTGACCTATGTGCTCTGTAAACACAGGATCATGTTATAAGTGAATTTTGTATGTTTACTTTCTGATGAGCATGAAAGGATATCCTAGTTGACAGTTGTAGCACTGACCTATACACGTAACAAGTTGGGGAATTGTATTACGGTCTTTGCAGCTCTCTACCGCTGTTTAGCAGTGGTGCGGGGAACTGTGATCAAGATTGAGTTTTGAAATGAAATCTAGCTGCTCCTCCCACATCGTGTCCCTATATTAATTCATTTGCTTGAGCTTTTTCTTCTGAATTCTCACCATGCTCTTTATGCATGGCACGATTCAACAGGTCCATGAAGCTCTACCGGGAAGTAGGTTTAATAGCTTGCTGTTGAACAGATACAAAGATGGATCTGATTATGTGGCCTGGCACTCAGATGATGAGAAATTGTATGGGCCAACTCCAGAGATCGCCTCTGTTTCATTTGGCCGTGAACGCGAGTTTTTGCTAAAGAAGAGACCAACCAGATCATCTAAAGGTACAGAACATTGTTGGAACTGACTGTACAGAATGAATTTTAAAAATGTTCTATATAGCATTCTGCGAAGAGCAATCTTTCCCATGGTAGTTTTTCAGTTTGTTTTATTCTTGGTAGTCTCTAGTTCATCAGATGGGTCAAGTATATTGCTAATTGGGTTTATTTCTTTCCTTCTTTTTTTTCCCTTCCTGTAACACCTATTTCATTCTATCTTCCTCGAACAATATTTGCAGTAGAATCACCAAGAGGAAGGTCAAAAGATAAGCATTCCTTCATGCTTAAGCATGGCTCCTTGTTGGTGATGAAAGGATACACGCAGCGGGATTGGTTGCATTCGGTGCCTAAGCGTGCCAGTGCATTGGGAGTGCGAATCAACCTCACGTTTAGGCACGTTCAGAGCTCGGGTTGCTAATAACTTCTACCGGGGAAAGAAAAAACTCGCTACCTCTCTTCAGAGTAATATCTTCAACTATAGCTTTGCCGTATGTTTTTCTATGGTCTTGATATAAATCCCTGTCTCTCTGTCTCTCTCATGTCAAGTTCTGCGATCCATAAGGCATGGAGAGCATGCCAATCAGGCTGCTCGCGTTGGAAGATGAATGTATGTGATTCGACAATTTTGAAGTTCAGAATTAATCTGGAAAGGAGAACACTAATGTACGTAGTATCTCGAGCAATGTTAACTCTGATTTTGCTCCATTTGAGTCCCTTACGTTTTCATATTATCTCTCTCTCTCTCTCTCTCTCTCTCTCTCTGTTCACACGCACTTGTACGGGTGTGGACTGCTAGTTGGAAGGTCAGTGTATGTGATTTAACAATTTCCAAGTTCGTTTTCGAATTTTGATTTGGTGATGGCAATGAACGCCAGAAATGAATATAATCTTGAGAAGATACCATTTTAGCTACCATATTACCACTAAAGAGAAGGGATACAAATGATAAGCAACATGTATAGAGGAAACCCAGGCGCACATATTTTCAAAAGATTGCCGCATCATCATAGACACTGTACGTAGCGAATTGTTGGAAAAAGTGGGTCTTAGGGTTGCCGTGCTCTAGGCATCACGTACGTCGATAGACGCACACAAATGCCTTGAGGATGTTCTGCCTATTATTGAACATTTAACCAGATTCATAGGCAATTGATAAATCCACCCCGCAAACCTTTGAAGTTAAAATTATTTTCACACTGTATAATGTTATGCGTGCCATTGACGGAAAGATGTAATTCAGATGACATTTCCTTGCCTTACCAAGTACACAAATTTAGACTGAATAGGATGGATTGACCTTAAATTGTGGCAGATATGTAAAACATTATGTTAGTGTTCAAGTCGCCAAACACCTCCTAAAGGTGCACCTCCCGGATGAATTTGTTTATTCAGTAAGACGGGGATGAATGTGCCTGTTGTTTACAAATAAGGAATATATTTCAAGAAAAAAAACATGTACACATACACGCTAATTCCAAGAGAATTTGCATCTATCACCTGCCTTTTGATAGCAATGGCATTAAGTTTTTGTTGTTAAGGTTGAGCTGTCAAGAAAGCAATGACAGGTCAGATCCCATGAATACCACTGTGCACAAGCTTAAGCAGGCATAGGCCCTTGAAACAAAGGATCACAAAGTTTTAAGCCATTGAAACACAAACAAAGGATCTCATGGGTTCAAACAATTAGTCCTAGCGCCTAAAATGAACCAGGAAACTGGCTGGATATACTTGTCCTTGATGGCTCACCTTGATTCTTGTACAGACCAACTTTCCTCATCTCACCTTCTATTGTAGAAGCATCTGGCACATCAAAACTGCCTATGGCATGATTCCATTTCACCATTCCGCAAATTGCAAAATGAAATCTCTATGATCCATAACATGATCAGTGATCAAATGATTAGGAAGATGACTGAAACTTTTGTGACAAAAATTTGTGCTGGCGATCTATTGACGAATCAGTCGAGCTGCAAAGGATCCATCAAGAGAATGCCGGACTGGATTAGATGAGTAGAATCCTTCCTCTGTAACAAAATCTTGGGGAACGTATCTATCCACAGGATCTACTGAGAATTCCTGCATTGCGGTTCATTGGTGCATGGTGATATTCAGAAAATAAACATAGCAAAGGCAGCCTAGAAATTCAGAGGTGTCTATTCAACATAACAAGCTCAAGAAAAACGATTTGGAGATACATGTAAGTCCTATTGAAGTGCCACAGATCATCAGAGGAACTAAAGTCAAACCTGAACAATCTAAATAGCACTTTAAAGAGTTTTAGGTTCGACATACTAAACAGACTTGGCCATTACCAAATCAGACTCGAACCCTTTTGTATTTTCTGCATATAGTACATAGAGATCCAACCCAATCGACCGTGTCTTTCTCACCTACTTCCATTTTTTTTCTTTTTCCTTTCTGGTTCTTATTTTTCGGTCCACTTATTTTTGCTTGCGAAGGGGGATGAAAGGGACAATTTTTTTTGTTCCCCTGCAGGATGCTCGACATGTGGGCATGCCGGGCACACATCAACATTGGACAGTGGCACCACCAAAGCTTCCCGAGATAAAGTGTTTGTACAAATCACAGGGTTCTGTTTCATAACAACTCTGTATTACCCAAGACACTTAAATCATGTAATTGAAACTTAAGACAATCGTTTTACCCACTCAGCTTCGTCAGGTCATGCCGTCAAAGTTGATCATATATTCTCATCCTAAACAGAAGACATTTCTCACAGCTGGCGAGGGTTGCTCCTGCAACTGATTTGACTAACAGAATCCCGCCAGCCAATATAAAAACTTAAAGCTTTTGGATGAAATCACGCCCAACTCACACCAGTAGATTTGTTGAGACACCTACCAGGAACACCTGAGGCTTATTGGACATGCCTTCCCTACAAAACTACTAAAACCATTCCTGACGAAGCTGCCAGTACTTGGCACAGGACAGAGCTCATTGAAGACCAAAGACAGTTCCCTTTCGAGAGCAACAAGTTCGTACAGAAAGCAGAAATTATATCAAAGAAAAATTGCACATAATTATCAAGTTCATACCATATGTCGGTGAAGAAATGCTGTCACCCTCTCGGCATTTTCTCCAGGATCAATTGAACATGTGCTGTACACAAGTACTCCTCCGGGCTTTACCAACCTAATCATAGATGCTAACACGTTAAACTGAATAACAATGAAAAGGTCACCGTAGCTCCTTAATCAAATGTTCATATAGGAAAATTAGCAACCAACTTCTGCCACAAAATCACAAATTTATAATATTTGTTAGCTAAAATGTTTGATCAAAACTTCAAACAAACAACTTTTAGATGGTATACATCCACCCAGCTTCAGACTCAATCACATAATTTATTTCGAGAATAATGAAACCCAAAATAATTACAGAATTACCAAAAGAGTAGATCTAGTTTCTTTTCTTTAGAAGGAGGAAAGGAAAACTTTGGTTATACTTAGGTTCTACTTGTGACTGATTCGGGGCTAGCTGTACCTTGTGCACCAACACACTATCCTATTGAACTACAGGGAAAAATTAATTCGGCTGACTCAAAAACCTCGCATTTCTGCCATTTAGTTCTCTTATTAGCTAGTCTATCTGCCTGTTGTCTATTTCTGGGCAGGCACATATCACACCCATGCAAATTGAGGTTTAGCCATGACCGTTTAATCATGTTTCTTTGAGCATGTGCGCAAGCTACATTTGCATCAAATTTGCATGAAATGTTCAGATGTAACATAAGAAAACAATATATAGGGGGACTATAAGAAATACAGAATTACATGGCTGCTGCATCAAGGAGTTCATCTTGTAAATTCTGTAGTTGCTCCATGTCCTCTGCTTTTCTGTTCCAGCGCAAGTCTGCTCTCTAGAACATGAAAACATCCAAAGAAAAATTAACTTCCAAGGGTATCCTGCAATGAAAAACTTATTATGAAAAAGCCACTATGGATCCCTAAACTGCACGAAGGAAAAAGTGAAGTTCAATTATTAATAAAAGAACATGACAAAGGAATGATCTTGTAGCAGTTCACTCATATACTTAATTCAGCATGGTTGGTGACCATCATTTGCACAATGTACTAATACATTTAGGAGTAAGGAATCAGTAGCAGTTACTATGTATGGACATTCCTAATGTTCTGCTTTAATCTTAGCAATGAACTGCTTTCCTAAGTCATACCTTTGAAAGCACACCCATTCCTGAGCAAGGAGCATCCAATAAAACCTTATCAGCCTTGATGGAAGTTTTTGCCTAAAGATGATGAGAATAGTCTAATTCAGGCTATAGCAGAGAACCCAAAAGATCAAACAAGAAGTCACAAAACATTCATGAGATAACTGTATTGCTGTAGTCTTTCAAACAAAATAAGAAAATAAAACATTTATAAGGATTATGCATGGAATTTAGAAAAGCCGAGCTTCCTTCATGCATAATTTTCTGATGGGACTCACAGCGAACATACGCAGATCAGCGTGAATTGTATTTACAATATCATCAACAGAATGTTGTCTTGCAGCATCTTCCAGGACTCTCAGACGGCCTGAATTTATATCAATAGCCAGCACACTACCTGTGCCACAACAGGCTTATGGTAAGTTTGATCTTGGGCAGAAGACTCAGGAAGAAGGAACAGATGACATGCAAGTCTTTTAAACTTTTGTTTTCCAAAGAAGAAAAAAGTAATGCAGAGATCCAGTTTCAACATCCTTATCAAGTGTTGAGCCAATGAGAGATAAACCGCTCATTACTTGTAGTTAACAGAAGGAAACATGTGATAAATGAGATGCATGTCTTTTAAAGCAAGAGCTTAAACCATAACTTCATCTCAGATGTAAACCATTCTAAACTTGCACTTCAAGTGAAACATGGTTCAGTCAAATATTTCTACTTGTATATCAAGTGCTGCAAGCTGAGAACTTAAAAAAATGTTGAATCACAATTTTGAGAAGACAAGAGTGCCTGTATCGCTTTAAGAACCTTCAATCAATAAGACGGAGATGAAATTTATTTCATGCCTCAGCCAGAAAGATAACATTAAATCAAAAGCAATATTTTCATTACAACACCAAAAATAAACTAGTCAGATTTTTGTCCAGTAATTTGATTGAAATGTGCCAATCATTACCGACAAACAAGAAGTTGCCACAATCTGAGAGAACAAAGGCATTTATAACCATAGTCACTAATAACGACTCAGAGTTTTTAAACAACAAGGTTTTTCTCGAGTATAATACAGAAAAAGCTTAAAAAAATGAGAAAAAAACGAGAAAAATATGGTAAATTTTTAAATTTTTTAAAAAACTAAAAATGAGAGAAAAATAAAATAAGTAAGAAACTAATATACAAACATGAAAAGATAAGGAGATTTGCAACAAATAAAAAATAGAAAATAAAAAAAAAACTGTTTGACATTAAAAAAACTAAAAAATGAAAAAATGCAAAAAAATGCATTAACGCGTTTTTTTGTTTTTAACATTTTTTTAAAAACGTGTTTTTTTTAAGTTTTAAACAGCCAGTTAATTTATCGCGTTTCTTTTCACATTTCTTTGGAAAAAAAACTGCATTTTCTGTAACTATGTTTATAACAAGATAAACAACTAATATTGTTTTTATATGAAAAAAGTTATTATGCTATGTATACCCATTCAAAGTTTCATTTTTATTACTGGAAACGAGGTGGAGGAAGACCCTTTATAAGAAACAAATGCAACCTCCTCTTGTTTTCCATAAATAATCTAATAGGATTAATCCTAAGTTCCCAACATGCTGAGATATTTGCCAGCATTTTTTTTTTTAATTACCTAGTTAAGATTGAGACCATGGACTACTACTTGCCCCTTGAGGTATTGCTAAATAAAGGCAAGCCTTGGTGGCAAATCCATGATAAGCAAACATATTGTACTGATAAAAGACCAGATTCACCATAGAACAATCACCTTGACCTCTCAAGCATGAGGCCATGAAAAGTGTCTTTCCTCCAGGAGCAGCGCAACAATCAATAATGGTTTCACCTTGTTGAGGATTAACAACAGATACCACTAGACCTGCAGCAAAACCATGACAAGCGTTCCTTGTATTAGATATAAAGAAAAAATTTCTCTCATGCTAACTTTTTAGAACAGCAAGACAGAATTAATTGGCAACTCATACTCTAGGATGGTGCCTTACCTCAATCAACAGCAGTTAACCTGCCAGAAATAACTTATACATATACGGTCATAAATGATTGCTTTAAAGACTTTGTCCAATATGACAGTTCCAAATTTTAGAAACAAAACGGAATGGTTCAAGCTTAACTAACAGGAAAAAAACTTAATGCGGCTCTAAGTTTAGAAGAAGCTTTCTTGTTTAAGTTAGGATGAACAAAATTATGTCATATCACTAAATAAACACAAAGAAACGAAATCATATTTGTTAGGCATGATGGAGGCATTAATGAACCCCTATAACATTTTAAGCTGACCTGCACTTTCATCTTGAACTGCACAAATACCATCTCTCAGCAAACCAGCTTGTAGGACAGCCTGTCATGCAAGAAAGAAGAATGAACATACATCAGATTATTGGAATGCCTGTCATGCAAGAGTGGATAATGAATATCATTGCATAATAGGAATGTCAGATTGAGCTGCAAATATAGAGATATGACCAGTTTTCTGGGTCTCCAAATATGATTATGACGTAAAAAAACAGATAAGGGGCTCAAAATGGTGTGCCATATGACATGGTTTGCAACAATGAAAGCATCCATAACACTGATGTGCCTTGCCTGATGGTAGATTTCCAAATACAACCATTCATCCAGTTAGTATCCTATATTGAATGCTAAGGTAATGAACACATGTGAAGATGATTGTCTATACATGACTCTAGAATGTGATATTTCACAAAGACATGCATTTAATACAAAGAAAAGGTTATCTGGGCAGTCCAGCCATGCATAGAGCTGGGGGCCAGAAATGCAGCTCATGAAGCCCTCAATAATTGAGCATATTCTTATCTGGAAAAGCTTTTGTCTATAAAATGCATCTGACTGAAAATCATGCTGTAGTCAAAAAGCCCAAACACTAACAGTTTGCTTGCAGAATCCATAATTCCATATTAAGATATCTACAGGTTATGGGCCTCTG
This sequence comes from Nymphaea thermarum, assembly GCA_011799765.1. Classification (NCBI taxonomy): domain Eukaryota; kingdom Viridiplantae; phylum Streptophyta; class Magnoliopsida; order Nymphaeales; family Nymphaeaceae; genus Nymphaea; species Nymphaea thermarum. Next base: position 1,060,181 of record JAANDH010000003.1, on the reverse strand, counting down.
GCTTATCACCCCATCACCAAGCTAGACCATCATATTTTGTATCTAAATCAAACTCAGTCCTCATCCAAATCTTCATAAAACCTGTCCTGCGACATACAACAGTACACCTGCTTGAAAGGAGCTACAGCAGGTGCAATCAGCTTGTCCATCTTCAGAAAGTCCCACTCCCAACTTTAAACTAACTCTTATCTTCCATCCTTTCCAATCCATTAGCATTATTTATCAGTTTCCTTCATGTCTACTTCACATAGTTACCCAGTGAATGATGAAACAGTTTGTAGGGAAAGTATCATGAAGGAACTTCCTACGGCCTTCCAACTTAACCTTGAAATCATACTGATATTTTGATGCATGAAGTACATTTAAGAAAAGCTTTGCAAGTAATGATACTCCACACATTTTGAAGAGATTAGGTGACACTTCAAAGTATAACCAAATTACCCCAGCCACATAATGCATACAATGGGATCCTAAGTCACATGGATATGGCTGATTGATCCTCGTACACGTGTTGACACATGAACACACCAACTTGGTAAGGGGACACATCATGGTAAAACCCTTTTTCTGCCTTTCAAAATGCATGAATTTTTGTGGGAGTTTTGTTTATACATACATACATACATACATACATACATATATATATATATATATATATATATATATATATATATATATATATATATATATATATATATATATATATATATATATATATATATATATATATATATATATATATATATATATATGACCCCATCAAAACACATTAAACCCTTTTCTTTTTTAAATAAATGCACGATTTTTTTTTGTAGAATTTGGATATATTATTTTATCTATCGTTGTACCCCGTGCCCGCACTGCCTAAAATTTGCCGTACTTGTACCAGCAGAGTGTACCTATTCCCAGTCCTGCATTCATACCCATGACTTAGGAGCTCAAAATAAAAGAATGCAAAAGAAAACAATTTTCTACTCATAAAAAAGCATTTAGAATTTTAGAGTTCCAAATATGTACCTGCATACCAGTTCTGAGGTGAACAAAGTCCTTTGTATAAGGAGATGGTTCAACATGCACCTAAGGTCATAGATCAGAATAAGGAACCTATCAGCCATTAATATATTTTTATAAGACTGCAGCAAGTAAATAAGGCACATGATATGACTCAGTTTAATACAATCAATAGATAATGTCACTAATATTATTCAGTATCACTGAAAAGTGATAATGATGAAACAGGGGTGCATAGGATTGGGTTTTGAGCATACTCTGCTCAAAAGCATTACTTTTAGTAACTATTAACAGATCTTCCCATGTTCCTCACAACTACAAACCATTAAAACCCATGCAAAAGACCTTTTAATTTCTTCCAACACATGCACTCGACAAGAAACATGCCATGACAATATGGTGAATGCTCATGCTTGTTGCAGCAAAGTGACAGCGACCAAATTAACAAATCTCACATGGGTATGAGCCATTGTCACAAATATTGTCTTCTTGTTGTTTTTTTGTGAAAAAAAAAGAAAAAAGAAAAAATAAAGATAAAAGTAAAGAAAAAGTTAATATCATGATACTAAAAGCATGCCAAAATGAAATTATCACACCTTTTTTCATTTTTTGAATTTAAAAAGTTTTTTGTGTATCTTAGATTTTTTTTATTTTTCTTTTGAACTTAGCAACTATTTTGAACTTTTATCAATATTTTTGTAAGAAAATTAGTAGAAAACTCAATTTATCATAAATTTTTCATTTCCTGAGACTTTCCTAAGAAGATAAGTTTCTCAGTTAACAGTAAAAAAAAAATGAGAAAGGCATTTGTGACAAAACTTTGAGTTTGATATAGATTTGTTCAAGCCCATAAAAAGAAGAAAAGTTAATAATAACTGATGTACCTCCCAGTCAATTCAGTTACTTTGACATGACATTCTGGAAAATAAATATCTTCTTAACTAAAAGTAGGTATAAAACAGAAACACCAACACCATGCAGCTGTAGGTATAAAGGCTTTGACTGCTAGCGATTTAAAATAATGAGAATAGGCTTGATTATTCCACAGCCACAAATATTGTCATGGGCTTCTAATGGCAAGGTTTTTGTCAGGTATTTTCAGCAAAATTATTTTTCTCGGAAAAATCTCATCAATCTTTTAGAAGATGAAAAAAACTCCTAAAAATTGGAGAAAAATGAAGTAAATAATAAACTAATAAGAAGAAGACATAAAAAATGACAAGATAAGATAAAAAGTGATGATAAACAATTTAATTTAAGTTAAAACTTTAAAGTTTGCTCCATGATTATGTTAACGTCAAAAAATAGAAAAAGCAAAAAGGCGTGAGAAAAGTTGTTAAACATATTTTTTACATTTAAACAAAAAAAATCATCTTTTGCATGTTTTTCCTTTTTAGGCTTTCTTTTGTTTAACAGTAATATTGAGTTTATTCCAAAATATATCGGTCGCAATAGTTTTTCTTTTTGCAAAAAGAGGAAACAGAAAAATAATAACATTTTTTCCACAGAAAAAGGAATTTTCTTGTTCCTAGATAGAATACATAAAATACATCAAAGATAACCTGGTCAAATTTCCCAGTTGATCTTCAAATTTTGCCACACTCAACATCCCAAAGAGAAAAGTAAACAAAGAGATATAAACTATAAATTGACAGCATCCAAATGAGAACATGTGAGAAATGGAATGAGACCTCCAATGCCTTCAGCTGTTCGATTAGATCGGCTCTAGTAATACCTTTTGCGTGATTTGGCCTGTCATTTAAGTTGATGGCTGCACATAAGCACTAAATATAAATGTCTTCCTATCATAGTTAGACATCTGTTTGAATTCAATGGTAAAACAAACCTGAGGCAGAAGCATGGTGTACTGTTGTTCCAAGTCATTAGCCTCACAGTATCTTCTAGCCCAAAATATTTCATCCACCGCCTGACCATCCACTGTTGAGAAAATATACATCAACAGACATATTAAAAGGAACATCTATTAAAGAAATAACACATCATATAAAGCAAGTTCACTCTAGAATTAAGAACCAACAAAATAAGTTCATAAATTTAAGGACACATTATTCAAAAGTGGCATTTGAAGTGTAAGCCACCCAAAGGATCAGTATGAGTTAACAGGACCCGATAATTTCTGTTGTGTTACATTAACAGGATGAGACATTTTCCCTGTCCATAAAAAGTGAACCCCATGTCTGAGAGGTGCATGTCCTCAAAAAAGAAATAGCATGAATCCCCACTAAAAAGGAGGTCCTTTTTGCAAAATTCAAAGGTGGGGCCACCCCAATTCAATTACAGTAGAACCCCAATGATGGAAAAAAGTGGAGAAAAAACAACACTTACAACTGGATGAGAGTAAATGGTAGCAAGAGCACGGGCTTGTCCACGTTCATCTCCTTCAAGGCTTGGCAGTGGAAGTGAATCCTTTTCCTAACATACAAAACTAGAAAAAAGTTCCGTACATGAAAGAAATCATTAAAAAAAAGCTAAATGAATCCAAATTAAAACATGCCAACCATGCATAAAACTAGCTTCCGCAGAATTCCATTCACCATGCTACCTGCACCAGGTCGAAGAGCTGTCTTTGCAAGTGTAACATTCTGCCCAAGCATAAAATGTATGGAGACTTGTCATGGTTAAAGGATAATGATACTAGAACATGTGATTATGAAAATATGTTCAGATTGGCAAGACAATGAAAGCATCACTGGACCATACGATCAAATATTCTTACATTAGTAATACAGAAATGCTTTGAAAAATGACGAAACCATTAACCCAAAAGATGTTAAACAAAAGGCAGTTATGCAACCAAGGCTTGCTTTGAGGCAAAGAACGCATCCCTGAAGAGAAAAACAAGCTAAGAAAGCATAAGTTTCCAGGTCACAGGATGGCCAGAGCTATAGACAACTCAAGTAGTGAGAAATTGAGACATCTCAAGAACTAGCTATGCTTGAAAGGAAAAATACCATCCACTTAAAAAATAGTTTCCTTGATAATGATAACCAAAATAAAGTTACAATTTTTAACACAGTTTTGAATTAATTTCCCAAAGATCGCACAATGACCTGCCATCTTATTCTGGTTAAAGATTTAGACCAATGCAACACCACAAATTTCTAATAGATTGAAGAAAGAAAGGGCACCAAGCTAAACAGAGAGCAGTCATTCTCGTTCTCCTCTGACAAGATGTAAACATCCTTGACACCTACCATTTACCAATGACTTATGTCCTTAGAACTAAAAGCTTCGCAAGGATCATACCTCATTTACAACAGCATGTGATGGGATATTTAGTTTGACTAACTCATACGCACCCATGCGGAGAATCTAAGTAAGAACCATGAATCTTTTTCAGATATGGCACATAGGCTTGTAAAGCACTATTCCAATTTGACGAGCATATAATAGGTACCTGCAACAACAGAGGCTCCATGCTGTTCACTGCATCTGGATCATTACAAAACGAGCTTATAATGTAATCAAGATAGCGTCTCCAACGTACAGTACCACCAACGATGTCAGTCACCTAAATATGTCAGGCGAGTCAAGAAAAATAAAAGTTGCATCTGGGAAGGACCTAAGACAACAAGTTGTCAACAGACAAATAAGCATAATGACAAGACCTTGCATCCTCCAATCTTTTGCATAATTTACAGGCCACATGCCATTACAAAAAATAAAAACCAATCAGTTGTCTAGCCTGTCATTTTCCAAACCTTTCATCAAATACAATTCACTTGGCTCCACATTATAAGAAGAATAAGATGCGACCTGAGAAGCACATCTTCATGCATCAAGAAATAAAACCAATTAAAAGCCATTAAATGTTTATTTAGATTTCTGCTTTTAACTTCCTAGAATTTCATGATATTATCGCTGAAAAGATAATTGACTTGTTTGCTTGGTTCCTACTGCTTTGGTAATGAGAGTATCTTCACGTTTTCCTTAAGCATGGTTTGTTAGGTTTCCATTTAAATAATTATTTTAACATTATATTTGATCCTTCTGTTCTCAGCCATGACAAACATGAAATTTTAAAATCCCACTAGTAGACCAGTTGCTGGATGTGGGAAAGTTAGTTTCAATTACCTGTAGACATGGCAGATGGCAGCAAATTTATGCTCTTTTCGATGTCCCTCTCATGATTACAACCATGTTCTTATCATTTTTTAATCCACAAGCTGGAGGAAAACATCTAACGGGATTCAAACCGGGCATTTATTTGTGAGCATTAGCATAAATATGTAGGTAGATAGGGGTTCATTGACGGTTGCATATACATATGTACATGAATTTGTTAAAAAAAATTACAACGAACCATGAAATTACAAAAATAAACTTGTGCCTTAATTTATTTTAACATTTTAGTATGTAAAAGATATTAGTTGCATATAAAATGCAACCAACAAGAAAATGAAAACTAATTTAAAATAAATGGATCCATATGGTCCACCTTTTGTTTGCATGGTTTCCGTTTCTCTAATCAACATATACAGCTTGATGTGCTTACGAGGTACTCATGATTGAAAGCCATCATATATATTGCAGTTCATAGAATCAACAACGAAGATAAATCAAGGAACAGCGGAAACAAAGACCATACCAGTCTCACATCCCTGTCATCCAAATCCCTAATCCGGAATCCTAGAGTTCTTTCAACATAGCCCATTTCTTGCTCTCTGGAATCTTCTCTCTGCCCATTCAACAAATCAGCAAAAGCGCCGCCTTGCTCTATCCTCAGCAACCGTACCGCCGAAACTGCCACGATTCATGACCAAGAAAAAAGAAGGGTCAACAATGAGATTTCAAGCGTCCAAAGAAACAACCATGAAGAACGTAAAAAACGTCCAACACGTTTTTTCACTATAAGAAGGACACTATATGAAACTCAACGAAGGCGCGGAAAACATGCAGTCGGGGCTACTGCAACGCAATTATGGACGGAAGGAGATTCGATAGAAAAACGATCAAGAATCCACGCTTAAATCCACGATGAAGCTTAGTGATAAACGACAGTGACAAAAGTCAACAGAAAAACAGCAGAAAAACGGAACTACCAGTAGATACCAAATCTTACAGCAGTGAGAAGAGTTGAAACTCACAGAAGCACCAATTCCCATGTTTAGAAATCGACTTTCTCAGAATATTTCCAGAAAAAAAGACAGATAACCATAAAATTAAAGGAAAATGCATCAAAATCCAGGAAAGCGAAAATGCTGATGGCGGACATGACCTCATTCCCATCGATTACCGGAAAACTATAATAATTAAAACTCCAAAGCGCCAAAAAACGATAAGTTAAACATCAAAAACCTTCAAAAAGAATCAAATGAACGGCTATACACAGCTAGTGGAAATTCGCCATGAAACAAGAGAAAGATGGGATGCCGCCACCTGCTCTGTGAGGAGAAACTTCCGTATTCAACTTAAGGCTTCTATCTTCTCGGCTGGTGCTTGAACGGCTATTGGGTTGTCTCGAACTCCGCTGGAGGGAAGGATCTTTCAATGGTCTGTTGTTGCGCGAAAAGGAATTCGAGCGGGAAACCGGAGTGAGTGAGTTGAAACAAACGAATGAGCCCATTTCTTACGTACTTCCGGCTTTCTTTTCCTGCTTTCCTACGGATTCGGCTCTCCACCTCAAGATTTTTCAAGAGTGCAGGAGAAAAGGGCGCTCGTTTTCGGTTGCTCTTATCCTCAAGGACTCGAGTAAACGCAATTGCCCAATATTTTTTCCACCCAAGCCGATGACTCGATGAGTGATGGTGAACGACATTATGTTGGTTCCTTCTCTCAGGCATACCTTTTTGTCTGTTTCTGAAACTTCGTTTTTTGACATTTTTTTTAAATGAATTAACACAAAAAATATACAAGTAACACAAAAATATAAATGCGTATAATGTCTTCGTCATGCAATTCTTGTTAACTCGTCGATTTATAACGCATTGTAGACCATAAATTATCATGATAGACCATGTTCATCGGATTATTTTGGCCTTCTGATCATTTAATTCACATGGTTTTGAAACAGGAGCTTTCATATAAAACTCAGGCAGCAGGTCGCACTATCCGATTGCAATATGTATTCGTAAGCTATACAAAGTGTCTTTTAGACTACTTATAGTAACACATTTGCCATATTTGAACACTCACTTGTAGGTATATATCTGTATGGTATGACAAATATTATATATATATATATATATATATATATAATTTATATATCTTTATGTTAATGTTTTATTTGTTGCAAGCTAATTATATACAAAAAACTTGCACAATTAGGTTTGCATGAACCACCATTTTAGCTTGTTCTATTACAATCCATATATTTGAAAAGAAAGAGTAGCATCCATGTTTTAGCAAAATACGATATTTTTATTAGAAATGGCAGAGACATTGCAGTCAGCCAGCCAACTTAAAAATTCAAAATACTCCGTAGTGCAAATAACGACAGTGCAATACTCTAGTTGATGAGTGTACTACAGACCCACAGAAGTCCCGAAGCAATACTTTAGTTGGTGAGTGTACCACAGACCCACACAAGTCCCGAAGATCATTAGGATAGGAGGAATATAAGAATGGTTTGACCCTTTTTTGGTGGCATCCACTCTCTCTCATAGAGAGAGAGAGAAAAACATAACTAAAAGACCATTGAAGGATATAATAAATTCATGAAAATCCTGATAGTGACTACCTCTTATAATGAGTTAAACCATGAATCACTGTAGGCCGCTATTTATATCATTTATGATAGTCCAAATCGACCACCAAAAGGCAATCAGCCAGATCTTTCAAAGAAACATTTGCCTGTTTTAGATATGCAAATATGCTTTGGACCAAACAATGAAACTCTAGCAAATGATTGAGTGGATATAGTGGTGCCAAACTTCTCCATGTAGAAAGACAAACATGTTGAACCTTAATGCAGTAACAAAAGAAGTGAATAGTGGATTCGTCATGCAATCGGGTTTTTGACATGGGAGCTTTGTTTCCACAGCAAATGCTTAAGAAACATGTTAGGAGTCATGAATGAATGATAGACATATGAAATCGATAGATTGCCTATATTATTCTCTGCCCATATAAAATAATTGATAATGTTATGAAATGACTTGGGGGCCTTGTCCAAAATTGAGTATATATATATATATATATATATATATATATATATATATATATATATATATATATATATATATATATATATATATATATATATATATATATATATATATATATATATATATATATATATATATATAGATATAATGCTCCTAATCTCAAACTCAACATTTTTCAATACCATCAAAATAATACCCTCCAAATTTTGAACTAAGGACATGACTATGGCATGCTACCTAACCCGACCAGTTGCGCAACCCTTCAAAGAGAGAGTGTCACACTTTTCATTCAAAGTATAAAAGAAAAAAAATGAAAAATCCTTAATCTGCAAAGCTTGCAACATTTCTTTAAATATTATCTTCCACCTAAATATTGTTCTTATTTTTCTCTACTCTTATCAATTCTTAATATGCTGCTTAAAGATGACATTAGTGCAGTTTATAGCTTAGTCATAGGAAAGTTAGGTTTAAAACCGGTTTTTTTAAAGGATCAAAACTAAAAAAATATGCTTATTTCAATTTGTAACCTTTTATAGCATATTCTAGTAATCACAATAACCGCATTTAAGCCGTCTCTCTCAAGTCGCAAGTTTTTTCATCGAGAAAAAAACATTGCATTTTGACTCTTTGAGGAAGGCGTTGCGTTTACTGCCGCAGTACGGTAGAAGCTCATCCGGCGAGGAGTGGAGTTATCATGGGTTGGTTGGAAACAGGATCCGGGTCTGCCTTCTGATTCAACCCATTTTTTTCGAACATGTTTAATGGATCCCCTGCTTCATCGTAGCACACGGCACACGCTGCTGCTGTGTCTTGCTGCATGCCTCATGGATCACTTCTCTGAATTTCCCCTGTTCGTTGACAGCAATCTCGGGACCCATCTCGCGATATCCGTCTCCCCCGGCGACACAGTAGGGAATGTCAAGAGTACGTATTCGTCATCAATCTCTGCGTTCAATTTATCGTGCACATGGCGTGAAATATTCTGCTGTTTTTTTTTTTTTGGGTTACGATGACTACCATCGTACCAAAAGGCGTCCTTCATAGCGTTTCCGAGCCGAAAATCGTATGAGACTGTTCCAGGCCGCGTCCTTCCATGACTCGGTTCATCGATGCTAATAGCATCGTAGAATGGGCGTTTGTCTATCCTTGAATCGTTAAATTCGCGTTCCGAATAAGCTGAGACTTGCAATCTGGTTTAGGTTAGGCTGTATTTCGATTATTCTTCATTCGATCCCTGAAGCGTAGTGTAGTTGGGAATGACATGCATCCATTTCCCCTTTTCTGCAGATTCTGTTTGGCTTAACACTTTTTTCCTTGTGCAGGTAAGCTAAGGCATGAGCATTCACTTTGTTTCCCTAATATTGGAGAAATCAGAGACATTGCATTGATGGTAGTGTGAGAAACGCATCATCCCACTTTTGTAGGGTAGTGGTTTTCTTCTCTGCTTGTATAGGAAATTTCGCTTTATTTTCGGCGTACATTTATAATCCAGGAATATCCTAGATTCTTAACAGGGGAGGGGAAAAGAAAATACCAAAAGTGAAGAAAGAGAGAAACCTTTTAAAACAAAATATAGCATGAACATTTACCAAAAAAGTATGTCCTGTAATTAGCAAAACGCCGAGTTCACTGGTAATTCCGAGGTAAGTAAAGTAAGTATTATCGGAATATATGCTCTCTCTTGTTTTCATTCTTAGGCGATTTTGACTTGCCTGTAGTTATGCCAACATGTAGAAAAGTAGAAGAATCTTGTTTCTTATGCATATTTCGTACCCATCTAAGAAAATGACTAATTGGTACAAGTGGCTCCAACGTTTGTTTAGAAAGTGACTGTTTTTTAGATGATCTCCGGACACATTGAGAATCCCCTAATTGTTGTGGCCTCTGCCTGTATTTCTGTCTCTGAAGCAGCTTAATCAAATTTGTAAATAGGCAGAGTAATCAGCTTTTCTCGTTGTAGGTGAACAGGGGATCATACTTACACCATCTTCCAGATTCAATTCCCATCAAGGATGCTTTCATGGGGCTGAGAACGACTTGGTTTCTTCACATGAAGGCAAATCAGATAAGCACCACATGTAAAGAGAGCGATAGAGGCAGAAATGTTTATGGTGCAATAGCAGATAAATGCGTCAAGTTCAATTGCAACATTAATATTTCGAAACATATAGCACCTGAACCTGCTAAAAAACCAGGCACGCAAACTCAGAAGCACATTAGGCCTCGCACTGATACTGAGCATGAGATAGATTCTTCAGAAATGGATAAGGTTGATTGCATGAATGGGGATCAAGAAAAGAATAGAAGAAAGAAAGGTGCTATAACAGGTAGAATAAACATGGTGTTGGCTTGCAAGAGAAAGGCTGGGACCGTGCGCTGTAGGAAATGTCATACACGATTCGGGTATCTGACTCTAATGCATATTGGCCGTGCAAGGAAAAAGAAAAATGAGAAACTGAAGAATCAGTACACTTCAAGGAAACGTGTGGGCAGAACAGGAAACAATGTCAAGTACTCCAACAAGTGGCACATGCCAGAAATGACAACCAATCCTCCTTTTCATCGCAAGAAAAGAAGAGAAACTGCAACTAGAGAAGTGCAGGATGTTGCAGCTAAACTTCAAGATATCTACATTTTGTCTCAATCAAGTCAGACAAAGTCCATTCACCATGAGAGTGAAGGAAATTGTGACGGCCAAGTAGATTGTACAGTTTCCCCCGAAGATGGAAATAATATTTTAGGCCCAGGAAAATGTTATAGTAATAGTAATGTGCATAAAAGATACCTTGAACATGGATCTGATCAATTCACCAATTTGCAACCCAGCTGTAATGTTGGCCTCCAAGAGGATGAAACAGCTAAGGTTCAAGGCGTGCATCATCAAACCAATACTAATGAAGATCAAAGTCAGAATTTTAGACATCATAATTCAAAGAAAATATTTTGTCATGCATATATCCCACAAAATTTGCATTCAAGAAGTGAACTTGAAAGAGAATGCTTATCTTCAGAAACTCCTTTAAGTAGCATGTCAGAAATGGTTTCAGTGTCGGGCATCATCAGGAGGTACTTTGACTCTGATGAAGTGAGTTTAACTGATAATCAAGCTGAAAGCAGTAAATGTGCAAGGGGATGCCCTGAGAGCCATACCTTCAGATCTGCGCATCTATGGAATCAAGTTCATGGCTGTTGGGAACCAGAGACTACTGGTATCCAAGAGGATCAGTCTAATAGAGGAGTAATAGCTCCTTTACACACCGAAGCATCTTCTTCTGTCAATGAATTTTATCAATCTGGTCAAATAAGAGAAACTTTTCTTGAACAATCGGAGAGGAATGTTGCAGAACATGCTAAGATACGAGGTAAACATAGCAAAGGTCTCAGTTGCAGTATGTCACATGAAGCACCATTGGCATCAAATATGGATGATTATAAAAGTTTGCAAGTGAAGAACAGTTCTAAAAAGAAGAAAAGCAAAAAGAAGAAAAGGGAAGAAAAGAAAGAAGAGAATGGTCATCACCAAAAGATACGAGTGGAGGGCCAAACGGGTGATGAAAACAGAGTTTATCAACCTTCAAATTGTGCGGACACTTCACTGGATGCTAAACTGGATGATTGTATGTCTGAACCTGCCGTTGGTGCAGATTCTATAGCTGAACCCCCGCGCTTTCCTTCGTCCGGCATCTGCCACAGTTCTCCAAAGTTAAAGCCTCGAAGAATGGAAGTTGGAAAGCGCATTCTTGAAGCAGTAAGCAGCCTAAGCACTTCATGTAGAAAAAAATCCTCTAATCTTGAGCTGAAATCCAAGCTATCAGGATCAAAATTGCAGTCAATTAGGAAACTCGAGTTTGAGATCCTTTAGTATGGTTGTAAAACTGTTTAAACGCAAGTCAAATCTCTCTCTCTCTCTCTTACTGGATGTTTTTAAAGCTTCTTTTAAAAGCTTTTGGGGTGTTAAAAGCCATGCAGTAGAAAAGGTTGCTTTATCTTGGTAACTGTGTATTTTTTTATCTGTTCCGTGGATCTTTTTGGGTTCAGTGTTCTATAAAATGAAATACAGAAATGGCATAAGCTTAGCTTGTTCTGTGATAAATGTATGGTGACTCACATTATTGTTTATGTTAGCCAATCCACAGAACCGGGATGCAAAGGGTTTGTATGTGGATTCAGGGTTGTGGTTCTGCAGACTGGTTCATTAACTGAGCGGTGCTTATCTAAGCAAAGGTGCAGTGAATTATTTCTCATGCCATCTCTTGATTTCTCACACCCAAAATCCATTTCTATCACTGGAAGCAAGCCCTTTTCCCGCCATGCCTTGCCACAAGATACCAACAGACTTTCCGGGAGAATCCTTAACTAAGGAATAAATCATTCAAGGACATCAGAAATCCATCTCGGTGATCTGATCTCATAGCCACAGATTTCCGCCCCCATCGAAGATTCGAAATCCATGTTTGTGAGATCCAGCGTTTGCTAAAACTATGGGTTTCGCCTTGAAATCCAGCATCTGATTTGAGATCCGGAGCTATCAAACACAGCCCAATTTTCTGGATTAAGTAAACACAGCCCAATCCAATCACTGATTGAACTTAGTTGGGATTCCCTTTCGCATGAAGTAATCAAAGCCTGAAGGTTATCAGTTCTGATGAAAATCCTCATCTTATTATACGTTAAACTATTTGGCAATACTAGCATACGAGTAGTAAAGGGTATACCCTATCTTAATCTGATTCATTTGTGTATTTATCATCAACACACTTGGTGGCATTTGTCCCCTCTCATTTTCTGTCGAAAAAGAAAAACTTTGCCATGCAATTTGGAACTAGAATAACCTAAACGCATTAATATCACATTCAGTTGAAAGAAAAAAATGTATCTTATCTACCCAATTACTATATCAAATTCATGTATGTATGTATATAATGGTAACAGTTATACATGGAAGTTCACATCTTTTGTTTCTTTCTCTGTTCTAACACGAGGAAAGTGTATTAAAGTGTGAGATTTAGTTGCAAGTGCCCATCGTCATCTGCTTCCTTCTTAGCATGGTCTTAACTGCTCAGCTTTAAACAGTATCTGTTTTCCGATAATAAATGAAGAATGAGCCCCCCCTTCCATTTTTAAGAAGTTGGGTTTTACTACTATTTAAGCAAATGGGAAGATGGAAATTCTGTCATTATATTTATAAGTTCAATGTAACGTTGAAAACGGACGCTATTTTTTTAGAATATCGTGATATTATCGGGCATTGAGTGCGATAAAATCAGTATCTTCTCCTTCTGCTTCGCATTGCATGTCCAAGTTCGTTATTCGTTAGAATATCAAGAGGAACCCAAAAAGGCTCAGAAAGACTGAACGGTCATTTGAATTAACAAACTTAATGGGAGCGATATTTATCTTTAGTTTCATTTGCCCTCAGTTATGTATCGCAAAGTTTTTTGCTGCGTTGTTAGGGTTTAAAATTGCGCCTTTATTTTGTCGATCCTTTATTTTGGGACTGTATATAAGCGTATCTGGCGCTCTTCCCTTCGCGCTCGAAAACTCGGCTACTCTTCGAGGCATCCTTGTCCGGGGCGATGCCGACCAAGAAGAGAGGAGGACGCGGCGGCTCATCGAAAGCCCTGCAGAGCAAGAAACGGAGGAAGGAGGAAGAGCCGTCGTCGGATGAGGATCCTCAGAGGGTGGAAGGGGAGCAGGAGGAGGAAGAAGAGGAGGTACTCGATGATTCTGTAGTTGAAGCTAGAGGTAGAGGCGGAGAAGAAGATGATGACGATGATGATGAAGACGAAGAAGGAGAGTCTCTTTCAGAAGTTTCTTCGGACGAGAATCCGTTCAAGGATGACTTCGACGGGGGAAGCGGCGAAGGTAAGTAAAAATGTGTCGAACGAAAAGTTTTAACGTTTTCTGTGGTTTCTAGCTCTGTACGCGCTTGATTGGATGATTTCAAGTCGCTCGAGACTTTTTATTGATTATCTTTCTATTCGGTTGAAGCATTTCCATAAATTTTCGATTCTTGCCTTGGAGAGCATTGTGCTTTCCTGGGCTTCTTTCTCTCAGTGGACGCGGTGTTTTAATTTATTATGCTATGTTTTATTTTCATTTGTTCGTTTAGGTTCGGATTCGGATTCGGATGAATCTGATATCGAAGAGCAAGCGCGAGCTATTGTGGAAGAGAAAGCGAGGGAGGACGAGGACGCAGAGGCAGAGTTGCAGCTCAACATCAAAGAAGAAGCTGATGATTTCATACTGCCAACCGCAGAGGTGTGCTTCTGGATGGGAGTCAATATTTTGGCGTATTTTACTTTTGAGCTGCTTGTGAACATTGTTGGGCATATATAGTTGGCGTTAAGGCGTGCGTAAACTGTGCTAATGTTTGTGCTTTTGGTTGACTTTGACACTCCGATTTTGAAAGTGTAAATCTTTTTTTCAAGCTTATTATTTCTTATTACTAAGTTCAAAACTTTGTTTAGCAGCTTATAGAATAGCATAAGGAAAAGTGTTATTTCTGTGTACCTAATCGTCCACTGGATACCTTGTTTCGTTGTTTATAAGGAACTCCATTCCTTCTTCGCGTGGTAGCTTTATTTAGTTGGCTTGCTGTACTTGTTGTTGAATGATCAGACTTGATGGAATTTTCCTTTATCGTCTAGTTATTAACGTGCTCTGAGATTGAGAACTAATCTGGAGGTACCTGGTGCTTGCTTGCCATCCCCGTCCATGTGAAACTTCGCTAATCACCTTGAGTTTAATTTTATTCACAAGCTCTTGGTTGTAGAAGCACATCAGAATTGACGGAACGAGTCTTGGCACTAGGGATTTTTCCCTTCAGGAATGTGCTGTTTTAAGGCAAAACTCAAGAAAGTATCGATGATCTTCTAACATAATATCTAGAACTATGCTGGCTTGTTCTTTAAAATGAAAGTTCACATTTGTTTAATTAAAAATTGTGCCCTTGAAAGCTTGTTATACTGTTATTGTTCCATATAAAGTTTGATTTTATTTGACAAAAAAAAACGTAAGTGATTTTGGTTCTCGGTTTGATGGTGATTGGTAGTGATCCTGATGTTTAAGCATGTTGATACTTCAACATATACTCAATTATTGTGGTTGCTTAGGAGCTTGAAGAAGAGCAGCACCGCCCTCCAGATCTTTCGAATCTTCAAAGGCGGATCAAAGAAAGTAAGTGTCACCTTCTTTGTGTTCAACATTAAAGCATCTATTATTGCTATAACTATTATTACACTTTAACTAGTTATGTTTATGTTTTTTTGTTATAGTTGTTCGAGTGCTATCAAATTTTAAAGCTTTAAGACAAGAAGGATCTGTACGAAAGGATTATGTTGAGCAACTCAAGAGAGATTTGGCCTCATATTATGGATATAACGAGTACTTGATTGGTATTTTTGTTGAGGTAATATCCTATATCCATCTCAATCATGATCACTTGAGTAATAAAAAGAAGTGCCAGAAATTTCAGTAGGTGGTGCCTATTCAGGCCATAAGTGACCAACCACTGTGAAACTTATCTTTTTTTTTTTGGACAAAAATCCAAACAGATGTTTCCAGTTGTAGAGCTTGTGGAGCTCATTGAAGCATTTGAGAAGCCTCGACCCATATGCTTGCGCACAAACACTTTGAAGGTGAAATATCATCTCTTTATGTTTCTTTTCTTGATTGAATCAGATTTCTATGTCCAGTGCTGTTGGTGTATGTTCTTGGGTCTAGGGCTCACAAATAAGTGGATTGAGCTCAGCCTGCTCTTTTTCTTTTTCAAGCAGTTTGTTTTTGTGTCAAAAGGAGTTTGAGCTGGCTTTGTTGGGCTTGTGTGAGCGTTTTGTTGCAGGAACCAAGGAAAAAACTAGAGCCTCTGTCTTGGTTGAATGCTAAAAATGAAAATTTTCTTTTGTGAAAAAGTTGGTAGCACAACTTGAATCTGTCCTAGTATATATGTGTGTCAGAACTAACCATTTAATTTGCTTATAAAAGTGATTGTCCAAACATGGGAAACAACTAGCTGTTGGTGAATTACAGCCTCTGTGGCACTGTCACTGGAAGTACTGCTGAGGTTTATTTGATGATAGAAGAATAGAAAAGAAATGATAAACTAACTACTGATGGGAATGATGAGAAATGCTGAGTTAATGCCTCAATGGAACTCCTAAACTATGACTAGTAAAAGTCTTTCCTTGAAACTTTATCAAAGGCTAAAGTGTATTGTATGTCAGTCTATAGTCTATACATTGAGAGAGAGCATGAGCATTACTCTGCTGTAAAATGCATGTCTCAGAAGTGGGGCATCTACACCCTTATGCATTAAGTGCTCACGTCTTATTTTGTCTTGGCACATCTCATGCAATTGGTCCCACTTTTACAACAACCATAAATCAGCTGTCTCATTTTGTTTTTGACTTTGCATCATATTTTCTTCTTATGTTTAGCAAGACCAGTTCTAGCAAAGGTGGAGCCTGTGCGTCTTTTTTTCACATTCATATCATGCAACACTGAAATTATATTTCTTTCTCCATTATGGATGGTAAAAGGATCTGTTATCGTGGGCCATTCTGATGATTGGAAAGGCTCATGTACATCTTATTTACTGTGCAGACTCGCAGAAGGGATCTTGCTGGCGTATTAATAAATCGAGGGGTAAACCTTGACCCATTAAGCAAGTGGTCAAAGGTGAGATATCCATAAAGTTCTTTTGTGTGTGTGTGTGTGTAAGGTATATCTTAATGTTCATCAACATGCATCATCTCTTATAGGTTGGGTTGATTGTATATGAATCTCAAGTGCCTATTGGAGCCACACCTGAATACATGGCGGGACACTACATGGTATGACATGGTTCACTCTCTGCCTCTTCTACCTTCTGTCTAAAAAGGAAAAACGCAGAATTTTTCTTTGATGTATTTTCTGAAAGTTGTCTGATTTTTTTTCACAGCTGCAAAGTGCTAATTCTTTCTTGCCTGTGATGGCACTTGCCCCTCAAGAGAAGGAGAGAATTGTGGACATGGCGTAAGTAGCTTTTGGTCCGTTAACATTCATCAAGAGATTACACTTGTTTAATCAATGAATTGTATCTGGTTGTGCTCAACCATCTTCTCTTGAGAGTCTTGGATATTTCTGAAGTTTGATTTGAAGGGGCTGGGCACGTTTAATTTATGGTGCTTTGTTGATGTGACTGAGCTTAACTTCTTAAGCTTGACTTCCTCTTAGAATGCTCTTTTCACTTTTTCTTGTTTGCACTGATACAAGTTGGTTTATTTAACAAGGAACATTTGAAATAGATTGTCAGATGTGATAAGGCAGATGTCATTGCTGAAAGTTTGCCTTTTTCTTATCCCAGTCTTTGTAAATTGCGGCTGATGCACAATGTGGAAAGATATCCTGGTGCATGGGCTTAAGCCATTAGGTTGTCAGCTTAGATTGATAAAGGACCATTCTTCTGCTTATCTATTTTCTGTTTTTTGTGATTGCTCTGGTTTGATTTCCATTGATGTTCTCTACATTTTGCTGCAGTGCTGCACCTGGTGGTAAAACAACATATGTTGCAGCTCTAATGAAGAACACTGGTATGCCTTCAATTTTTATTTCTTTTTAAAATTTCCCTGCCAATGGCTGTTTGATTCTTATGATATTTTTCCAAATCCTTTTGTTATGACATTGATTGCCTAATGTTTTATGTATTTTTGGGACTGATATTTAAATTATCACGTCTTAGATGCTTTATGATCATTGTTCATTGAGGTGGTGGGTCTTAGAAGGATACATTTTCACGGACATGGGTTTGGTGATAAAATCTGTT
The DNA here is from genome assembly GCA_011799765.1 of Nymphaea thermarum. Classification (NCBI taxonomy): domain Eukaryota; kingdom Viridiplantae; phylum Streptophyta; class Magnoliopsida; order Nymphaeales; family Nymphaeaceae; genus Nymphaea; species Nymphaea thermarum. The sequence goes on along the minus strand of JAANDH010000003.1, from coordinate 1,042,238 downwards.
ACAAAGGGTTCATTTTTTTTCCAAAGGATGAATGCACATGATTTTGTCGTACATCTTGTGGTCTCTTAGAAGAAGCAGATTAGGTCTTGTTCTAGTTAATGTATTGTGACTTGAATAAATGAAAAAAAAAATCATATTTAGTGTAGGGATGTCCAATCCTAGGGATCAGTATTTTGTGTGGACCTGAGTTTCATTTTGTTAAGTGCATGCTGCTCTGCTGTTTTTCACTTTTTCGTTGTTGTTATTTTTTTTTTGTTAAGATATTTTATCTTATTTTGCTTCTTTATGTTATTAAGTTGTTACAATGCTATTTGTTAATTTATTTTAGTATTTATGTTCTGTCTGAGCCATGCTTTTTCTGTTGAGAAATGCTGTTATTAGTTATATATTAGTTATTACTTATTAGTTATGTCTTAGTTATACATTAGTTATTGGCTTTTTTGTTTGTGCTTGTATGAATATTATCTGGCAGCCGTGCAGTTAAAAAAGTCACGTGAGTTGTTGCCTTTTGAGTTATATACTAATTTCCTGCATGCAGTCAAGATATATTAGTTTCCTACGTGTGCTGCTGCTGCTGCTAATATATATCATATATATTAGTTAATGCTGTTTTTGAGTATTTTATATATATATATATATATATATATATATATATATATATATATATATATATATATATATATATATATATATATATATATATATATATATATATCCTGCATTGAAATTTTTTGGGATTTGCCACACCCGCACCCTGCACTCAGGTTATATAGACTGCACCAGCCTGTTCCCTTGGCTTTATTTTGTAACTTCTATTTCTTATCACTTTAGAATATTTTTCTTGCTTTATTCAAGTTTGTCCCCTGGATGTCTTTTCTAGAATAAATGTACCCCAACTTGAAGAACTGTGTTCTCAAACTGTAAGCAATGATTGATGGCTTTGATTGAAAGGACCTAGTATCTGATGCAGTGGCAAAGAGAACTGCTCATCTAAGCCACAATCATGTCTAAATTAAACTAGGAAAATTGAAAGGAATGCAAAACAAAATGAAAATAACTAGAAGAAGGGAAAATTGAAAGACATTAGGGTTTCATTAGTCTCCAAAACTAATCACAAATGAGATTCTAAACATCTTTATATAGCCTAAAACGGATCCCTGGATCTGAATCCAAACAAAGTAACCATAAATAAAAATTCAAACGCTTTTGTTGCTCGACTCCTGCGTCAGTATCCCTCATTTTCCAAAATATCAGAAAAAAACTGACACTTTCTGTGAAATGGGTGACCAGGTGACTTTTCCGTCTTAATTTAAGGGTGATTTCTATGGTTGTGTAAATAAAAGTTTCGTATGGTAGACATCTTCCTCAACCCCTTCCTTCTGCCTATATAGCAAAGCAGCTTTGCTTCTTTCTGATAATTTATGTACTTTTCTACTTTATGCAATAACTCCGGCATGTGTGTGATTATTGTTTTTATTTTCTTTGCATTTTTCAGGAATAATATATGCAAATGAGATTAAAGTCCCAAGGCTTAAGTCACTTTCAGCAAATTTGCATCGCATGGGAGTGACAAATACGATTGTTTGTAACTATGATGGGAAGGAGGTTGGTACTGAATTCGTGTGTCTGCTATATTTCTGTACACTTTGTTTAGATTCCTGTGCCTGGTTATGTTGTTAACGGGTTCTGAGAGCATTGTCTTTATTTTTCTTCCTTGATTAGCATAAATCATAGAAAATTAATATTTCAATTGTTGAACATGGCTTATGGTCAACTTGCTGAACCGGATTTTTTTAAATTTCTAGAAAAGACTGAAGAAAGTTTGATTTGAAGTCTTAAGTTATTACCAAATTGCATATTCAAAATTGTTCTTATTTAGAGCCAGCAGCCTGTAGTGTTCTCTGCGGACAATGTACTGCTGAACAATGTAACCATTAATCCACAAAAGCTTCTGACTATCTGAGTATCTTCATAAGAAGAAAGCAGCCCTCTTTAGCAGCAGGAAACTATGTTTTATCTTTAGAGACAGTCCACGAATGATGTGAACTGTGAAGATACCTTTGAGGTATGTTTGATATTTATTAAGAAAAGGTAACAAAAACAAAGTGCAACCTTTCAAGGTCAATCTATTCTCTCACCTAAATATTTCCCTTTTCACTAATAAATCGATGTATCAACTCATGTTTCTGCAACCAATTGAGTCATCCAACCTAATTGGGGGGTCAAGCGCCTACCAAAGGGACCATCTGGATTTTCACTTGAATTTCTCCATGGTTTATCCATCATCTCTGAAATGTGATTGTCAACACAATCATTGTTTTAATTAGACTATTAGAGTGGTCTATAAGGCTACATGGTTTTCAGAGTTCAAAAATTTTCTGCAATTATAAGGAATATTTTATTTAATTTCTTAAATCCTTCACGATTTACTTCTCTTCCTCTATTATGCAATGTGACGTTTTGTTTCTTGCTCCTGCTTTGCTTATAATTTTGTGGTTTCTTCAGTAACCTTTGCTGCACTTCTTGTAAGCGCTGATCGCTGCTATATTTTTTTTCTCTTCAAGTAAAACAAAATTCAACTTAAATTTTTGCAACATAGGGGTCTCCTAGTGTGCGACATTTTTCTTTAATCTTTACCTGTCTGATGTAGCATAGCAATGTTCAGCATAATGATGATGTGCGGAATTTGGATATCATCTCTTCCTATCTCTACTTATATGCCTTTACCACGTCTGTGACTATTTGATTTATTCTGGGCATTACCTTTAATCTGATTCCACCTAGTTGTTTGTTCCCTCCCCACTACTTATTTTTGGGAAACCTGTCATTAAGCATGGAATGTATGTCCTCTCCTTTAGTATGTTCCTTAGCTTTTTTGAACTTTGAATTCAAAGTCAGTCCATGCTGCTGATCTTTTCTGCAAGCTAGTTGATTTGACTATCAACATTTAAGTATTGCTCAAATCTTCTGGCATTAATGGACTACATAAATCATCATTCTTTGAGTGACAAATGAAAATTTAGAATCACAGCATCTGGCTCTTGCATATTTCAGTCATTCCTTTTACACGTATGTGCTTGTTTCTACTGTTCTTTGCTGGCATTGCTCTCTAGTAGTTTGGAATTGGGTTGTGTTGAGCATTATTTGTTATTCAACGATCCTCATGCCTGTTTGCTGCATTTTGTCCCAACTGCAGCTTCCAAAGATTATGGGACCAAATTCTGTGGACAGAGTGTTGCTAGATGCCCCTTGTAGTGGCACTGGGGTGAGTCACCTTTGTTAACTCTGTTGTGTTTTTCTTTTTTAATAGATCTGTTCTGGTTCCTGTAAAGTGCCAGTGAAAAATACTTGTTTGTGCAGGTTATATCTAAAGATGAATCAGTCAAAGCTTCTAAGAGTGCAGAAGAGATACAGAATTGTGCTTATCTACAGAAGGTATGCATGTCTCTGTTACTCTTTGTGACATGTTCTCTATAGCCTGAGGCTGTATACATAAAAATGTGCATCTGAAATTTCTTGTTGCATACTGAATAAATGTTTGCTTTAGCATTTATCTGTTTAGTTATCCAATGTGGAGTGGTTTCAACTTTGATGTTGACAACATGACATACAGGACATACTGCTGGAGATTGGACATGGCTAGTTGGTGTCATATATAACACAGTTTTACACTATTTCTGTTTGCTATATGCGAGTCATCTTTTTCTTGTTAGGAAGCTATCACACCTTTAGTTTGCTTTAAGATATGAGACCTTTGCTGGTTTCGCTTTTTTTTTTGTCTGATTCTGGACTTGATTTATGAATCCCTGTGAGAGATATTAATTGTAGATGGGGTAAGATTAGGTAGATTGCTGAGATTTTACTAATTTAAGACGATCAATGACCAGGAATCTGCCTGGATTGCTGGTAGCTACTGTCGTTTGCAGTATATAAATAATCTTGCCCATCAGTAGCTCCATCATTTTAAAGCAATTTGATTTTGCTTGTCAATTGTCTCTTAATTATGTCAATTCTGTTTTCTGTTACAGTTTATTTTCCACCACAAAAAATCCAAGTAATAAATAAAACTATTTGTTTCAGCAATTGATTCTTGCAGCAATAGACATGGTGGATGCTAATTCAAAAACTGGGGGATATATTGTCTACTCTACTTGCTCCATAATGATTCCAGAGGTTCATTTCCTTCAATAATGCTTTCTGTTAAGTAGTTTCAGAACATTTTAATTAGCTAAATCTTTTCTTGAATAATATTTCCTTATTATTTTGCAGAATGAAGCCGTAATTGATTACGCATTGAAGAAGAGGGATGTTCGCCTTGTGCCATGCGGACTGGACTTTGGTCGTCCTGGGTGAGTAATTCAATGTTATAAAAGGCATAGCGTATCGCAAACGTAGCATAACGTATCGTAAAATTAATTTTTTAATTAAAAAATATATATTTAAAAATCATAAAAATATAGAAAAATCATTAAAAATCTAAAAAAATGAACAAAAAATCAGAAATCAAGAAAAATGTATTCAAATATAAAAAATATCATCATACATAAGGAACATTCATGTGTATCAATAACACATTAAAAAATAAGAAATCAAATATTCAAAATAACATAATAAGCATCCATCACAATTTTAAACTTGAAAATTTTATTGAATCTTAGGACTTAGAGTCTTAGGCAATGTTATCACTGCCGTATCGTATCGTGTATCGGTCTGGCTGACCTATACGTCGTATCGTAACGTATCGTAAAATTAATTTTTAATTTGTAAAAAATATTAAAAAATAAAAAAAATCAGAAAAAATCTAAAAGAATCCGAAAAACTAGTAAAAAACAGAAAATTCAAGAAAAATGTATTTAAAGGAACATTCATCATTCATGTATATGAAGTATGAACTATTAAGAATAACACATTCCAAAATAAGAAATCAAACATTCAAAAATCAAAATAACATACTAAGCAGCCTAAGAGTATTCAATTACATCACAATTCATAAGTTCAGAAGTCAAAACTCAA